>PVIA01007961.1:0-76959 GCA_004024845.1 Tonatia bakeri
TCTCTCTCTCTCTCTCTCTCTCTCTCTCTCTCTGCTGCATTTATACCTAGTCGATAATCATTGTCGATTGTTTGTAAAAGTAATGTGTCCTTATGAAACACTATGGAGAGGAACCCCCACATAGTCTAATGTTTATGTCAATGCAGACCCACTTTATACTAGGGCTTTACAGAGTGAACTCTGAGAGTGCTATTTACTAGGGCCCCAGACAGGAAGAGGTGGCTAGAAGAGGACAACCACTGAATTTTAACACCTAGAGAATAATGAGTTCCATTTCTCATGGCACACTGGCAGCACTGCCTTCCTTCTATGCATTTATCTTGTCCCGCGGTATGCACATAGCTTTTCTTTAAAAGAGACTGCAGTTCCTATCTTCCACTGAAGCACCCCTTGAGAGCCTTCAGCCAGCAGTCCCTGTCTTTCAGTGTGGTCACTTGCCTTTTGATATCCTTGATGTTTATTTATTTTCTGATTATTTGTCAGAACATTAATTTACTTTAACTAAATATTATATATTTAACTATTATTTAACCCTCTAGTTATTCCAATTTAGAAATCAAGACTCTTGACAGGTAGCTTTTAGTTTAATAGAATTAAAACATGAAAACCTTTAAATACTAATAAGTATAAGGTTTAATGTTCTTTTTCCTTTTATTTTTTCCAAAGCAAACATATTTTTTCAGTATTTTCTGTAATATCATATGAATGTAGATTGTCAGTGGGTATGAAGTTGAAATATCACATTTGTTGCACAACAAGCCCCACAGTGCAGCTGTCTGAGGCTTAATGAAAGAGAAAGTGTATTAAATTCTGAAAAATCATCTCCCACTGGCTCTTGTCTACTGTTATTCTGATTACTCAATCTCCTTCTGAATCTAATTTTCAATTCAGTAGCTTCTAAATTCAAACCACAGTGCATTTTGTGCATTGTGCTGAAGAAACTGCTGGAGGCAACACCCCTGTGCCCTGCCATGAATCATCTGAGGGAGGGAGAGCAGTCATGCTCCGTACCTGTGCCTGCTGTCTGCTTGCTGCCTGCCTGCTGTCTGCCTGGTGTGCACTCCATATTGGTGCTACTTGTCGAGATGACAGTCTTCCCCTCCAGCTGATGCCTTCGGTGAGAGAAGCTTCATACCCGCTTCACTTCCTCCGTGGCAGTGCCCAGTACAGTGTGTGCCACATAGAGGCACCCAAGAAATATTTGTCAAATGGATGAATACTTTGAATAATTAATAAACCACATAATCTGGTCATTCATTTTGCCTGAAAGTAGCTTGCAGTTTAGAAGCTAGAAAGTTAATGTATTTAATTTTCAGTTTCACTGTAAATGAACTCGCTTGATCATCCACTCCAATTCCCACCCAACATTTTTACCAGGATTATCTGTTTTGTATGTTTAGTGTTTTGGCCCCTCTTGTTTTTTTGTTGTTGTTTTGTTTTTGTGATTCTCATTTTGAGTCAGGTTGCAAAGGTGTAAGATCTAGTTTAGTGTATCTGTTTGTAACACAAAAAGCTTTTAGCAGGAAATGTAACAGGTCTTTGTTCTCTATCAGGCTCAACTTTATGTGAATGTGGACCACTTTCCCCCTCTGCCTGGGATGCCTTTCCTCCACCAGTCCACCTGACAGTATCAGTATAGGAAGTATTGTTAGAACCACAAGTTTTGGTTTAGCCAGAACTTTTGGTAGGTGGTTTTTATTTCACCTATCTCTTGTGTGACATTAGACAAAATTCTTGACTTTCTGGAGGATCTGTTATTTCTTTTGTAAAATGTGGGTAGAGCTGATCTTGATGGACTGCTGTGGGGATTTAACAAGGTAATATATAAACATGGCACAGTAGTGATAAGTGCTATGACTGCCACTGTTATGACTATCATCATCATCCCTGTAGCATTTTATATACCCAGTGCTCATGGCATTCTATTGTCTTCGTTCCTTTTCTTGTAGTCTGTCTGCATGGTCAAGCCATATGATGACAGTAATATTGTCTTACTAATCAGTAGATCTCTAGTATATAGCATCTAACACTGGACTTACCACCTAAAATCAGCTCATTAACTGTGTTTTGAATGAATACAGACATATAATCAATGTTTACATAGGCCTAAAGCTAGCTTTCAACCATGTATCTGAAAAAGTGTCATGTGAATAATAGTACTGAGTCTAGGAGATTGAATACAAGTGTAACAAACATAGATTTGGAGATTTAGTAGTAGTCTATTGTTTGTAAGCTCTACATGCAATTACAGTAAACTGTAATAGCTTTAAACATCAATATAAAAATAAATTTGTGCTCAATTATAGTTCTTGGAATATTACTTTAAGTAATTGCAAGTTTTAGTTGTTTTTGTTTTTTGACATATAGTTGGATATGTCTACTTTTTTTTGAGATGGCTTTTTGATAAAAAATGCAATCCCTAATCAAAATACTGTCTGAGAGACTGCAACTGCTTTAAACTTGTTTTATTTTGTTATAAGGTTTTAAGGCACTCACTTTTTTGAGAAAAATGGTGTCTTCCTGACTTCCACTATGTTCAGAGTTACCATCAGTAGTCGCCAGCTCTGCAAAACTTAAAGACAAGGAGGCAAATAGGAGTGATGCCATTTTGGATCTCTGTCTCTGTGTTGTACTCCCTGATCACTCACAGTACTTCTTTTCCTTTTCACCTGCGAAAGGCTAAAACCTAATACCTGAAGTTGGAGGCTGGGAAGACAGTATCCCAGCTGTTGTTTAGGAATTACTGTTGCTTTTGTGGGAATTATAAAGGCCCTGAAAATTTCAAAACTTCTAAGTAGTTAGAAGGTTTGATGCTTGTTCTTGTATCCATTAGAGAAACCCAGATTTCTGGAAAGACTGGGCTCAAATTTGCTTGGCTGGCATTTCAAAATTAGACAGAGGTCCTCTTGGACTTTGGATGCCCAAGTCACAGTGACTTGGGAGACTGTAGTTAGCAGAAAGAACATAGGCTTTGGAGTTAAGTATGACTGCAGATTTAAACTCAGTTCTACCTCTGAAGTGTATTCATATTTTTGAGCCTTCAAGAAGTGTTTTCATTTTTTTAAATTTTATTTTTATTTTAAATTTTATTGTTCAATTACAGTTGTCCCAATATTTTCCCCATTGTTCTGCCATGCCTTTCCCACTCACTCTCCGACTCCTTTGGCTCCCACAGTCAATAACCACCCTGTCGTCCATGTCTATGGGTCTTTTATACATGTTTCTTGACTAGACCTTTGCCCTTCTTACCCCCTCCCCACTCCCCTCTGGTTACTGTCAGTTTGTTCTTTATTTCCATGTCTCTGGTTCTATTTTGCTCATTTGTTTGTTTTGTTCATTAGGTTCTACTTATAGGTGAGATCATATGCTATTTGTCTTTCACCACCGGGCTTATTTTGCTTAGCATAATGCTCTCCAGTTCCACCCATGCTTTCGCAAAAAGTAGGAGTTCCTTCTTTCTCTTTGCTGTGTAATATTCCATTGTGTAAATGTGCCAGAGTTTTTTTATCCACACTCATTTACTGTTGGGCACTTAGGCTGTTTCTAGCACTTGAATGTCGTAAATAACACTGCTATGAACACTGGGGTGCATACATTCTTTTGAGTTGGTTTTTCAGGATTCTTGTAAGGAATTGCTGGGTCAAAAGGTAATTTCATTTTTAGTGTTTTGAGAAAATTCTGTACTGTTTTTCACAGTAGCTTTACCAGTTTGTATTCTCACTAACAGTGCTCTAGGGTTCCCTTTTTTCCACATTCTTGTTAGCACTTGTTTGTTGATTTGTTAATGATGACCATTCTGACAGGTGTGAAGTGCTATATCATTGTGGTTTTAATTTGCATCTCTCTGATGCTTAGTGATGTTGAGTATTCTTTCATATGTCTCTGGGCCCTCTGTAAGTCCTCCTTGGAGAAATGTCTGTTCAGGTCCTTTGGACACTTTTTTTAATTAGATTTTTTCCTCTTCCTGGTTTTGAGTTACATGAGTTCTTTATATATTTTGAAGATCAAACCCTTGTCCAAAGTATCACTGGCAAATATGTTCTCCCATATGGTTGGTTCCCTTTTCATTTTGTTGATGTTTCCGTTAGCTGTGCAGAAGCTTTTTAATTTGATGTAGTCCCATTTCTTCATTCTTTCCTATAAAGGAAAATTTCAGATATAAATCCCTACCCTAGAAGATGTATCTGTGAAAATACTACTGCATGGAATATCTGAAATTTTTCTACCTTTGTTTTTCTCTAGGACTTTTATGGGGTCACAAGTTATATTTAAGTCTTTTATCCATCTTGAGTTTATTTTTGTTTATGGTGTAAGTTAGTGATCTAGTTTCATTTTTTTTTGCATGCACCTGTCCAGATCTTCCAAAACTATTTATTGAAGAGGCTATTTTAACTCATTTTGTGCTCCTCCCTGTTTGTCAATTATTAGTGATCATAGAGAGATGGGTTTATTTCTGGGCTCTCTATTCTGTTCATTGATGTTTGTGTCAGTTCTTATGCCAGTACAAGGCTATTTTGATTATAGTGGCCTTGTAATATATTCTAATATCAGGTATTGTGATCCCTCCTAGTTTGTTCTTCTTTTTCAAAATTGCTGAGGTTTTCGGGGTAGTTTATGGTCCTCTATACATTTTTGAAACATTTGTTCTATATTTGTGAAATATGTCATTGGTATTTTAATACGGATTGCATTGAATCTATAAATTGCTTTGGATAATATGGACATTTAATGATGTCAATTCTTCCAATCCATGAACACGGTGTATGCTTCCATTTATTTGTGTCTTCCTTAATTTCTTTCTTCAGTGTTCTGTAGTTTTCTGAGTACAAATATTATCTCCTTGGTTAAGTTTATTCCTAGGTACTTTATTTTTCTTGTTGCTATAGTATATGGGAGTTTTTCCTAGTTTCTGTTTCTGATATTTCATTATTGGTGTACAAAACTGCCTTTGATTTATGAATATTGACTTTATATCCTGCTGTTTTGCCAAATTCACTTATTAGGTTGAGTAGTTTTTTGGCGGAATCCATAGGATTTTCTATATATGCTATCATGTCATTTGCAAACAATGACAGTTTTACTTCCTCCTTTCCAATTAGGATGCCTTTTATTTCTTTTTCTTGTTTGATTACTGTGGCTAGAACTTTCAATACTGTGTTGAATATAAGTGGTAAAAGTGGGCCCCCTTGTCTTGTTCCTGATCTTAGGGAGAAAGCTGTTTGTCCTCATTGAGTATGACGTTGGCTGGTGACCCTTTGATTTGCAAGCATTCAATCCACTGAGCCACAACAGCCAAGGCCACACTTTATTCTTGTATTATTATTTATTGTATTTTTCCTCTTTTTTAACATTTTTTATTGTTGTTCAAGTACAGTTGTCTCCAATTTCCCCCATCACTCCCCCTGACCCCAGCCATCCCCACTTCCCACCCTTGATCTTACTCCCTTTAAATTTTTTGCAATAATTTGAAAAGGATAAAAGTTATCTGTTCCCTAAACGTTTGGTAAAATTCCCCTGTGAAATCATGTGGTCCAGGGTTTTGTGTGGCAGAAGTTTTTTGATTATTGCTTAAATTAGTAGCTGTTATTGGTCTATTCAGGCTTTCTGTTTCTTCTTCATTCAGTTTTGGAAGATTAAATGTTTTTAGAAATTTGTCCATTTCACCCAGGTTGTCAAATTTCTTGGCGTATAGTTGTTTGTAGTAATTTCTGACAATCCTTTGTGTTTCTGTGGCATCAGTTGTAACTTCTCCTCTTATTTCTAGTTTTATTTATTTGGGCCCTCTCTCTTGTTTTCTTGATGAGTCTAGTTAAAGGCTTGTTGATTTTGTTTATCTTTTCAAAGAAACAGCTCCTGGATTTATTGATCCTTTCAATTATTCCTTTAGTCTCGATGTCATTTAATTCTTCTCTGATGTTGATTCTTTCTTTTCTTCTACTTGCTCTGGCTTTTGTCTGTTGTTGTTCCTCTAGTTCTTGTAGATGTAATGTTAGGGTGTTTTTTGAAAATTTTCTATCTTTTTTAGGTAGGCTTGTATTGCCATGAATTTCCTTCTCAGGACTGCCTTCACTATGTCCCACGGGTTTTGGGCTGTTGTATTTTCATTTTCATTTGTTTCCAGGAACTTTTTATTTATGCTTTCATCTCATTGTCAACCTATTCATCATTTAATAGCATGGTATTCAGTCTCTATGAGTTTGAATGTTGTTGAGTTTTTTCCTTGAGGTTGGTTTCTAGTTTCAGGCTGTTGTGATCTGAGAAAATGCTTGATATAATTTCAATTTTCTTGATTTTTTGAGACATATTTTGTGTCCTATCATGAGGTCTATTTATGAAAATATTCCATGTGCACTTGAAAAGAATGTACCATATTTTTGGACCATAAGATGCACCTAGGTTTTAGAGGAAGAAAATAGGAAAAAAAATTGAAGAAAAAATATGGTAAACTATTTAATAACATAAATAACATAATATTTCCCCAAGGTAAATTAAACAGAACTCAACAGCAGCATTAACAACCATTATTCCTCCCAAATTTGTGGGGGGAGTGCATCTTATAGTCCTAAAAATATGGTATATTTTGCTTCTTTGGGGTGAGAGGTTCTGTATATATCAGTTAAGTCCATTTGATCTAGAGTGCTGTTCAGTGTCACAATATCCTTGTTGATTCTTTGGAAGATCTGTCCATTTTTGACAGTGGGGTATTAAAATCCCTTACTATAAGTGTGTTGCTCTCTATATGTTTCTTGGAGTCCTCTGAGATTTTCCTTATATCTTTGGGTGCTCCTATGTTGGGTGCATATATGTTTATAATGGTTATATATTCTTGATGGGTTCTTCCCTTGATTATTATGAAGTGTCTTTCTCTGTCTCTTTTTATGGCCTTTGTTTTGAAATCTATTTTATGTGCTCTAAGTATTGCCACACTGGCTCTTTTTCATGTCCATTTACTTGGAATATTTTTTCTATCCCTCCACTTTCAGTCTGTGTAGATCTTTTGTTCTGAGGTGGGTTACCTAAACAGCATACATGCAGGTCATGTTTTTTTTTTTTTTTTTCATCCATTCAGCTACCCTATGTCTTTTGATTGGAGCATTTAAACCATTTACAATGAATGTTATTGATAGGTACTTATTCATTGTTTTTCCCCCTTTGTACCTGTGCTCCTCTCTCTCTCTGCCTCTCTCTCAGTTTTTACTAATTTTCTTAAAGTACTCCCTTTCTCCTGTTTTGCAAAGCTCGTTTGGTGGATATGTATTCTTTTAGCCTTCTTTTGTCTGAGAAAATTCTTATTTCACTTTCTATTTTAAATGAGAGGCTTGCTGGGTAGAGTAGTCTTGGTTGCAGGCTTTTGCTTTTCATTACTTGGAATATTTCTTGCCCTCCTTTCTGGCTTGTAGTGTTTCTGTTGAGAAATCCACTGATAGCTTTATCGGAGCTCCCTTGTATGTGACTATCTGTTTATCCCTTGCTGCCTTTAATATTCTCTCTTTGTCTTTGAACTTTGCCATTTTAATTATGATGGGTCTTAGAGTGGGCCTCTTTGGGATCTTGATTGAGATCCTCTGTGCCTCCTGGACTTGCATGACTTTTTCTCTCATCAAGTTAGGGAAGGTTTCTGTTATTTTTTCAAACAGTTTTTTTGTCCCTTGCTCCTCTTCTTCTCCTTCTGGTATCCCTATTACATGGATATTATTATGTTTCATGTTGTCCTGAAGGTCCTTTAATTTCTTTTGCTCTTTTTGAGCCTTTTTCCTTTTCTTGATCTTTCCAGATTTTTTTTCTGTCTTGTCCTCCAGCTTGCTGATTTGATCCTCTGCTTCATCCAACCATCTTTTAATTCCATCTACTGTGTCCTTCATTTCAGATATTGTATTGTTCATTTCCTCCAGGATCTTATTGATAGTTTCTACATCCTTTTTCATGCTGGTGTATTTTGCAGTAAGTTCCTTATAGCTTCCCGGGAGTTCTTTGTAGTTCTCACTGAGCTTCTTGAGCATCCTTATAACAATTATTTTGAACTTGATGTCTGATAGTTTGCTTGCATCAATTTTGTTTAACTATCTTCCTGGTGATTCCTCCTTTCCTTTCAGTTTGGGGTTGTTTCTTCATCTCCCCATTTTAGATGACTCTTCTTATTTGTTTCTGCATATTAGATTGATCTGCTTTGACTCCCTGTCTTTATGGTGTAAACTTCTGTGGTAGGAGACCTGTGGGACCCAGTGGTGCAGTCTCCTTGATCTCCTGAATTTTATGTTCTTGGAATGCCCTTTGTGCCATTTATGTGGGCTCTTTGGTTGTAACTGGCTTTGGTTGTTTTTGTGTCATTCCTTGGTGGATCCTTCCTTCTGGTTGGCTGAAAGTCACTCTGCCCACCATGTCTTGTATACTGTTGTACAGGTGCTGCCAGAACAAAATGAAGCAGCCCAGGAAACAAATTCACACCTGCAAAAATGGCCCCTACCCAACCACACTATTAAGAGCAAATGAGCCAAAATTAGTAAAGGTATAAATAGATATTAAGACTACTATAAGAAAGTAAAAAAATAAGATGACTAATTGCAATAAAAGTGATTTTGTGAGGGTAGAGGAAGGATGAATAATAAGAGTGGGAATAGAGACAAGATAAAGAGAAAAAGAAAATAAAATCTACATCATAAGTAGAATTCCAGCCAAGATGGAGGCATAGGTAGAAACACTTCACTTCCTTGCACAACCAAAAAAGAATAACAACCAATTTAAGAACAATAAACAACCAGAAGTTCCAGAAAATCAAACTGCATGGAACTCCAACAACCAAGTTAAAGAAACATTCATCCAGATCGGTAGGAGGGCTGGAGATGGGCAGATGGGTGGACAGGATGTCCAGCAAGTCAATGGACTGTGAAGAGGAAGTGGGGCTGGCTGACTGGGAAAGTAAAGACTCAAAACCTCTAGCTGGAAAATCCTGTGGAGGTTGTGAAGGTGGGAGAAACTCCCAGTCACACAGGAGAGTTCCGTGGAACATGGGGCTAGAGTGGAACAACCCAGCAGTATTTTTCCTTCTTTGACCCCTATACCACAGAGAGTGACACAATGCAGCAAAGATGGTTCTTCCACCTTGATGAATACCTAAGGCTCCACCTTCTTACAACAGGTGCTCAGAGACAAAGAAATATGGCCCAAATTAAACAGCAGATCTAAACTCTGAAAAAAGAACTAAACAATGAGGAGATAGACAACCTATCAGATGTGGGGTTCAAAACACTGGTAATCAGGATGCTCACAGAATTGATTGAGCTCAGTCTTAAAATGAAGGAAGAAATGGAGCCTCTACAAAGTGAAATAAAGGAAAATATACAGGAACCAACAGTGAAGGGAAGAAAACTGGGACTTAAATCAACAATTTGGAACAAAAGAAGAAGTAAATATCTACCCTGAACAGAATGAAGAGACAAGAGTGCAAAAAAAAAATGATGAAAGGCTCCCTGGCTGGCGTAGCTCAGTGGATTGAGCGCGGGATGCAAACCAGGCATCGCAGGTTTGATTCCCAGTCAGGGCACATGCCTAGGTTGCAGGCCATGTCCCCCAGCAACCGCACATTGATGTTTTTCTCTCTCTCCCTCTCTCTCTCTCTTCCCTCTCTAAAAATAAATAAATAAAATCTTTAGGAAAAAAAAGAGAAAAAAGAAAACCAGTCTCCAACAATGAAAAATTAATATTTAAAACAAAAAGAAAGGGCAGAAGGAAGATGAAGTGGAGGAGAAGAAATGGTAAAATTAGAAATTTGAAATATAAAAATAGTGACTATCTAGAAATAAGATTGAAGAAATGCAACAACAGCCACCTTATCCACAACCAACAAGCAAAGACTTATAATGGTAGAGAGAGAATATATTTTATGAACAGGGAAAAGAATGTGAGATGACTAATGACAATTATAAATGGTTTTGAGAGGCTGGGGGTGGAAACAGTAAGTGTGGAATAGAAACAAGTTGTGGCGAGAGAGAAAGTAGAATTTAAAACAAAACTAAGAAGAGGAAGGAAGAAGGTAAAATAGAATAGGAGGAGGGAAGAGCAAAAGATGAGATTTGAAATAAACTATAATATAAAACCTGGTGACATATTAGGTCCAGACTTGAAGGATATGAAATGAATGTTAAACTGCTATTCAGGAGAGAGAATAGCACCTTATTGTTCCTAGCTCTATTCTCTCTGCTCTGCTGGGTGTAGTAGATCAGGGCCCAAGGATCTGTGTAGTTCCTAGTGTCTGGCAGAGCTTTTTCTTCTTTTCCCTGTGGAATGTATGCAGCAGGATACTCCTGAGCCTGAACTTGATCATCTGCAGAGCCTGTAATCCCACAGGAGGGGGTTGGGTTTATCCGTGTAGGGGGAGCTGGCCAGCTGCAGTAAGTCTCGTTTTCAGCTCCCACATCTCTCCTGAGCCTGCAGCTCTCTTACAGGAGGTTCTGTCGCAAATTCTCTACTCTGAACAGCCCCCTGTTCTCGACAGTGCTGGGTCACATTCTACTGTCCCTTCAGTGTACTCTACCTCTAGTCTCTGTGCCTGTGCACAGGTGTGTGGGTCCCAGGTCCCTGCCAAGTCCAAGTCATGCCTCAGCTCCCCTTTTGTAAGAGTTTCTGTGTAGTCTCCATGCTCTAGCACTGGTTCCTGGGGGACCTGTTCTCCACATGCTCCCCCTTCCCAAAAATCACACAGTCTCTCATGGTCAGGGCTGGCCACTGTCTCTCTGAGCCTCAGAGGTTTTAGATAAGTTTCTCTCTGGATCTTTGCTGGATGGCGTTGGGAAGAGCCCTGCATTTGTATTATAACACAGGGTGGTGGCAGAGTGCTGATCCCACTCCCTCTAGGGCTCTTCAGCCTCAGGCGGGTGTGCTCCCACAGTGCTGTTTCTGGGGCCTGCACCTCCCAGGTCTTCTCTTTCCACTCTGGGAGCTTGTGGCTACTGAACCGGCCCACCGCTACCCGACTCTCTGCAGCAAGAAGTTCTGGGCTGGGCTCGGCAGCTGGCTTCCTTAGAATGCCCTGGCTTCTGGCTTCTGGCTCCTGGCTCCTGGGTGCCCTGCAGTTGGGCCAGTTCTTGCCCACTGGCGCACTCCCCTCACTCTTATCTGCATACGCGTTCAGTCACAGACGCTGTCACTCACTCTGTTCTGTGTTTTGACTGCCAGTCTGTTCTGTGTCTCAGAGCAAGTGGACAGAGCTGCCGGTTTAGCTACTCTGCCACCATCTTGATCTCTTGTTTTCATTGTTCTGAAGCTTAATTTCCTAATTTTGTATATAGGTAATTATAATATCTACTTGTAAAGGGGGCCTGGTGATGAATAAATAGGATAATATGCATTAAACATCTTGCACAGTTCCGGCCCATTGTTCAATTAAAACATAAAAGAAAGAGGCAGGGTGTGGGGGTGAGGTGGGAAGAAAGCTGAAAAGGGAATTTATAGATTGAAAGAAACTGCGAGAACATATCGATCAATTGCAATATATGGAGCTTATATGAGTCCTCATTCATACCACAGGAAAATATATTGGCAAGTTTAAATGCTGGGTGAACATTTGATGATACTAAGAAATTATTAATGTTTAGCTGTAATAGTTATATTTCTGTGTTTGAAAAATGAGTTTCTGGTTTTTAGAAATACATAATAAACTATAAATGAACAAAAGAAAAAAATTGCATGTAAACATTTCCTTGATAAAATAATTGTGGCAATACATTAGTCTTTAAAAAAATGAAGCATATATATATGTATATATATATATATATATATAAATTTGGCAATATGACAAAGAAATAAAATCTGTGAAAGTCATGATCTGACAGACTCTGTACAACCAGAACAAAAGAAATAATTTGGATGGCATGTGTGTGTGTGTTACATGCCATTGGGTTAGCTCCGACTCCTGGTGACTCTATGAATAAGTGATGCTCACAATGGCCAGTCCTCAACTGCCCTGCTCTATTTCTTTGCAGCTTTTTACACAGCTTCCCCAGAATCATGCTCTCCTGGCTTCATTCCTGCCTCTCTGAGGGTTCCTCCTCCGTTTCCATTGCTAAATGTTGCTAAATGTTCCATTGATGAACATTCTCCAAGTATTATTAGCTGAGTTTTGTCTGACCTTGCCCTTTATCCCATTTGACACCAATCTTAGGTAATCTAACTCCCATGACTTCAACTTTGAAGTTTTCCATATCTGTACAAACAAACCTGCAACTCAGACCTGTTGCCCAAGACCTAGGCTCAGCAAGATTATTTTATTACTACTCTATGCCAGACACATGATAGCACTGGGGTTTCAGAGACAAAGGAAACATGGGCAAGCCAGGTTGCTGCAAAAGAAACCCTTTTATAATGCTACCTTACTTTTTTATTTCTAATTTTTAGTTTGAGTTCTAACTATGATTTAGTTCTAATCATAGTCTAATGCCATTCACTCTTTTCTTGGATTCTATAATGCCAGAATATCTTTTTCAAACCAGATTTACAACTCCTTAGCATCCCGGGCTGTTCATGGGTACCCTCTTCTCCTCCAGTTACACCATCTCATTTTCCTGGTGTCTCACCCAGTACCAACTCCCATGAGGCTGACTTCCAAATCTTTATCTACAGCTCTGACGTCTCCTGGAAACTCCAGACACTGACACTTACTTGCCAAGTTGTCACCTCCACTTGGATGCCATAGTTATCTTAAATTAACATGGTCCAATAGAAATGCCCATTTCCCTCTCTCAAATCTGCTCTTTTTGCAGTAAATGCTACCACCATCCACCCTCACACATGCCAAACTTTCAGCAGCATCCCTGGATCCCACTTTTTCTCTTGTTCTCCATACCTAATCCACTGACTCCTTTTTAAACTCCACATAGAAACATATTCCAATTCCGTCCTCTTCACTCCATCTCCTCTGCCATTATCCTAGTCTCCTCAATCTCTCCTCTGAGAACTGCTAAAATAGTTTTTGACTTTTTACTTGTACTCTTTTCTACCTTCCATATAACAGTCAGTGATCATTTAGAAATATATACTTTCTTGCCTAAAATCATGCAGTGACTTCATAGTCCTTAAAATAAAACCCAAGCATGTTGCCCCAGATCACATAATCTTTGAATTCTAGCCTGAGTCTACCTATTAAAACAAATCAATTACCCCTCACCTTCATGCCACTACTTATGTGGCACACTGGCCTTTGTTCCATTTCTTGAGCTGGCAAAGCATGTCCCATTTTAGTGCCAGTTGTTCCCTTTGCTTAGGATGCTCTACCTCCAATCATAGAGTGACTGATTTTTCTTGTCTTTAGATTTTGCTCAGAGAGGTCTTTTTCAGCCATGCAACTCAAAGTAGCCATTGGACACTCTTATGTCCTCCCATTTTCATTTTTGCACTGTTCCTAATACCATTTTCTATTTTTTCTTGCTTACCTATTGACTCCTCTGGTTATTATTTATTTGCCTCTGTCAGGATGTTCTGTGAGAGCAGAGATCTTGTCTCCTTGGTTCATCACTATATTCCTAGAGTTTAGGACAGTATCTGGCACTTAAAACATACTTAAAAATATATTTGAATAAATGAATAAAATGTCTCTAGGTCCTCAAATTTCTAATTTAATCTCTAAACAACTGCTGGAGTGAACTCTCAAAACCATTTATCTCACCAAGTCACACCCTACTTAAAACCCTCCAGAGACTCCACTTTACCAAGAGAATATAATCCAAATAGGTCAGCACAGCACACAAGAAACCCCATGATCTGATTTCTGCTTGCTTCCCCAGTCCCATTTCTTACCTAATGCCTAATACCTGCAAGACGCCTCAGGGCTGACATGTTCCAGATGCCACGCTATTTCACGTCTCTGGGTCTTTGATCCATCCCTTCATCACGTCTGGACTGCCCTTTCTTTCCATTACTCCGCCCACTCCAATCTCCCTTATTTACTCAGTTTTTAAGATACAATTGAAGTCAGGAAGTTGTCCTCATCATCCTGTCACCCCCAACTCCAATGTTTTCCTCTATAAATTATACTTGCCACCATCATAGTTGCTGAAATTCTTTACTATTTTTATTTTTATCTTTCATGGCTGTCTCTCCACTTGAACAATAAACTCCATGAGGGCAGGCATATATAGTATCATATTACATATATAGTGTCATTTATCTTCATAGTGCTATATATTATTTTATTCCCAGATATGACTCATGGTTGACACTTGCTCAAGTGTTGGCTGACTGACTCACTAAGTGTATGTATCAATTTATTGTACTTGCCATAAAAATGCAAGGAACTTGAGAACCCTTGCCATCAGTTGCAATGTGGTTGACAGGTGTTACTCATTATACTGTGTTTACTGAGGCTTGGGTCCCACTGCATGATCACTCCGATTAGTGTAGATGAATGTCTTTAAACTCTTAAGAAAAATGTGCTTTGGGAGAAAGAACACAGGCAATATATCACCTAAAAGCAATTCTTAGATCACCACAGGGTAAATCAATGGGTCTGATAAGAATATAAAAGTTTTAAGGAAAAATTGATTAAAGAAGTCTTCGTGAATGATTGATTATAAAATTTAATAACTGTGGGAGAACATTTAACTGATATTTAAATAAATGCCAACAAAACAAGCTGCATTTAGACATTTTCCATACCAAATAAATCATCATCAAGGTAATTGTTCTGAATCATAACTATATAAATATGGTATGTGCAACTCTGAAATATCCTAAGTGTTCATGTTAGATGTGACTCATTGATTGGAATTTTGCCTCTGGGCACTTCAGTTTTTATCATGATAGTTGTAAGTCTTGCTTCCTAAAGTTAATGCACTATGCTTCCTTTTTCTGGGTCCCAGCCCTTCTTTAGTCTACTGCTTTTAGGTTTCCATTTTTGTCTGCTTTTACTTAGACCTTTTCATCAAGTTTCTAGTGACTTTCTGGTGAAGATATCCAATGGCCCCAGCTTACTTGGCTTTTTAAGGGTATATAATTCATTGATTCAGTGGATATTAATTTATCATCCACTATGGGTTAGCATTAGGCACTGATTTGGTACATTTAATTTTTTTTAAAAAAAGGAAAGACATGTTCCCTATCAACACCCCAAAACCAAAACCAAACCAACAAAAACTCCAAACAAAAAAACAAACAAACTAAATAAAAACAAAAAGCAGACTTGATTGCTAACTTCAAATATCCTTTCATCTACTAGGAAAATAGACATTAAATAAATAAGCACAGAGGTAAACATTTAATTAAATTATGATGAGTGTAATGAAAGAAAAAAAAAAGTACATGGTGTTCTGAGAAATATTAACAGGGAACTCAATTTAAATCAGGGATCAGGGCAGCATACCTAATAAGGAGACCTGAGAATAAGGGAGGAAAAAAGTTCAAATGAGGAGAAAAAAATGATAGCTTGGAAGACATGTTTGGCCAACACATGAAGGATATGAATCCTGTTGGGCAGATCATTTGCTCCCAGTAGCAGATGAAGAGGAAGAATTGTCAGCTCTCACAAAGTAACCCAGCACTTATGGTGATAAACATATTACAGCCAAAGAAAAAATGTTTGTGTAGCCATATTTGAAAGAAGATAAGAGAGAGAAAGACTAGTTGCAACATTTTCTTCCTTTTGATGTGGTTCAGAAAAAAGAGAGAACCAAGCATAGATGTAAGGAATGTGAAATTTATTGTGTAGATATTCCAGCAGAAGAAAGAGAATACAAGCTGGCTTCCTGTCAAGATGCCGATTCTGCCATATTCCACCCAACACATCAGAGACTTTCTGGGAAGCTGGTTTTCCTTCCCAGACATAGTGCAGGCATTTACTTAATTCTTGATGGTACATGTATATAGGGTACATCCATGCCCTGAGCAGTGGGGAAGATAAAATAAATCACTGGTAGAAATTGTCTGATGTGTCTAGGACTGCAAGCAATAAGTATGAAAGAGAAACTGATAGTTTTTTCACAGAAATGAAACTTCCTTTTTGTGGTTAGCACATGTGATTAAAACAAAAACTGCAAAGTGTATTCTCTACCTTGTTTGGGCTTTTCTGGATCAGAGGTACTTCATTCCTTATATAGAAATAGAGCAAAGGTCTTTTTCTTTCTTTCTCTTTAAAAATTAAAAAAAAATTTTTTTTTAAGGCAGTAGCTCTCAACCTTGTCTACACATCAGACTTACCTGGGGTACTCTGAAAACTCCATGTATCTTGGAAGCAGTGCAGGAGTCCTTGCCCACTGGGCCTGGGATGGACTGAGGGATTGGTAATTTCAAAAGTTTCCCAAGGGATTCTGATGTGCTGCCAAATTCGAGGACTGCTATACCAAGTCTTTACCATCTATAGCACCTCTTTTTTCTTTTGAAAATAATCTTTTTTCCCTGAAAATTAAATAAACATTGAAAAAATAATTAAAATTCTCCTATTTCTTAAAGCAAAAAGGAGGAGCTTAGAAAACTTCCAGTAGAATATTTGTGATCTTATTGTCCTGCCTGTTTTGTAGGTGGTGATGAGTGACGGCTCCACCATCTCCAGCGGGCAAGTCTCCCCCTGGCTGCAGGACTCAGCAGGCGATCCCAAATTTACTCTCACTTACCACAACTTCTCGGTGACTCTGCATGTGTACAGTTGCATATCTAGCGTTCTCTCCCTTTGGCAGACCGCATGTTTCCGTCAGGCCTTCTGAAAATAGGGACCCTGGAACCATGTTAGTTTCTCCCACTTGCCGTTACTTCCTCTCACTGTGCTCTCACTTTCTGCTCACAGATGCCGATATAGATACACAACATTTTATCTGAAACCTTGGGGCCAGATGTGTTTTGGAATTCAGAATGTCTTAACATACTGGAAAGGTAGACTCTACACCCTGTAATCAAGGATTTTCATGTTTCTACAGCAAACTTACGACTACCCCCAGGATGTGGGATGAACTAAGACTACAAGTAGCCTTACGTCTGTGCACTTCAGGTTTTGCCACCAGATGACATTGTTAGGAACTTTATGAAGCAAAACCTTCAGAATTAGAGCTCTTTGGCTTTTGGAACAAGAGATGGAGGACCTGTGGCAGCAATGTTATTTTAAAATGGTTTGCATGCTGCTTTTTCACTGTCTTGATTGGTTTTTCTCATTGCTTATAATAGCAACATAGTAACGTGAAGTTAAATGGATTTCCATGTCATTTGCTTTCTGAGTGTTAATACTTTCCATTTGGTGAGAAATGGAGACCCTAGAAAACCCCAGAGTTAGAGTTAGGTTGGCTGTGGGGAAGGGGTGGAGAGTTAAACTAAAATAGATTAGACAGACATTGAACCTAAACAGCTGACTTAAACCTCAGGTGGGCCATTTTGATTTTGCTTATGGCAAGTCGTTAATTATGCTAATAACTTTCTCTTCTTCAGCCTTAAGACATCTGTTCTCCTCCTAATTTTCTGTTACATAGTTTTCACAGTTGCATTGGCTGAATTTCTGTTGTATTGGCCTTCCTCATATCTGTCAGGACATGAGGCCACAGGTCGTAGGGGCAGTGCGGATGTCGTAGAGACTGAACTGTTAAATGTCATGTGATCTTATTGTTTTCACAGGTTGGTGAAGACCAAGAGAAATTTGAGTTATGTGCATTTATTTCCCTATTAGATTAGCTACACTTTAAAAGCAGGTTTTCTTCCTGTATGCTCCTTAGAGCATATAGCATACTTGGTGGGTGCTAAAAAATTCTACTGTTTTCTTAATAGTTGATAGTAGAATTTCTTTTGGGAATAGGTTATCTTAAAAAAACAAAGTACCTTGGAGCATTTGGGTATGAAAAAAATAGGCTTATCACAAGATTCAGAAGTTTGGGAGCAGAACAAATGGATTAAAAATAATTGGTGGTGGTGGTGGTGGGAAGTGAGAGAAAAAAGAGAGAATAGCTGAGCAACATGGGAGACCAACCAAAAGACTTCACAGAACGGCATGACTATTATCCAATTCTAATTGCTGTAGGTCAGCAGTGCAAACCCCATGTATTTCTTAATTTCTGTTATCTCTCTGTAAAATTCTACTGCACAAAGGTTTTGTGTGCATATTTCTTATTTGTTTGTGTGTAAAACTAAGGAAGGTAGTTCAAGAACCCAGAAGGCAATAAGAAAAAGTTGCAAGATGCTGAAGTAAGAGGAGGTCATGGGAATGTAAGCGCCCATAGAATACACAGAAATCTTGGAGAGGGAATTGGACTTTTCAACAGTGCGGTGGGGACCAGGAACAGTCTTGTCTAGCTTTTAAGAGGCAGAATGACCCTGGATGCCATTTAGGTTAAGTAGTCCAAGCTCCACGTGACATTTAAAAGTAACAAACACTATACTAGTAGAACGTCCCAGTCATCTGCATAGTGGAAAGAGTCCTGGAGAAGGGTTTAGAAGTTCTGGGTTTGAGTTCTTTTCTTTCCCTTCAACTTCCAGTATCTTTTTCTATCAGGGCAGTTCTCAATACACTTCAGGCTCATACTTTGTGTTCTTTAAACTACTTCAATATTTGCAAATGCAAGAATGCACAGTCCAATAACTGGGAAACTATAATTTGAGATTTGTATACCAACAAATTTACTCAACATTGATGTAACTGCACAGAATTATTCATGTAATATATGGGCTTTATTAAATTTGGCCTTATTATAAGAAGATTATGATACCCTTTACTTCTAAATCCTAATTTATGAAGTGGTGCGACCAACAAATCGACTCCCTCCCACAGTTTTTCACTATATTCTTAAAAACATAGGTGATTCTTCCTCTTACACAAGGTTATAAAAAATTCCCACTCAGAAAAAAATATTAACTCAAAATTATCAAATTTTGAAGTTTCAGCAGGTGGAGCACCTGAAATAGATTATAAGCAAGTTTAACGTAAGTCTTTTACCTAAGTAGTGACATAGGAATTTGCAGTGTTGACCGAAAGAAGACACAGGCTTCTCAGTGAACTTTGTTTTAATGGGTCTGTGACAGATTGTTGGTCAAGTTGTTTCCGTTAAAAAGTACTGGTTTTAAAAGCCAATAATTAAAACTGCCAGACACACACACACACACACACACAACGAATGGTCCACAAATGTTTTTCATTCTGAAGGGTTTCTTAAAAAACTTTTATTCAGTAAACTGATGCTTGGTTGTATGTGTGTGTCTTAAAGATTTTATTTATTTACTTATTTTTAGAGAGAGGAGAAAGGAGGGAGAAAGAAAAGGAAGAAAACACCGATCAAGAGTGCCCCTACCTGGGGAACTGGCCTGCAATCCAGGTAGGTGTCCTAACCAGGTATTGAATTGAGGAACTTTTGGTTTGGCAGACAACTCCTGACCCACTAAGCCATACCAGTCAAGGCTGCTTCTGAAGGTTTTAGGGTGCGTTATCAATAACTACTTTTTAAAAAAATATTAAACTTACATGGCCAGTAGAGATAACAGTTCTGAAACTGTTCTTCCCATGCTGATTAAGACTGGAGTGGCAGCTATTAGTGACAATATTAATTTAGCCTTCTGAGATTTCTGGCAGACTTGGTGACTGCCAGCTCCAGCAGCCTTTTGCCCACTGCCTTGATGACACCCACAGTGTCCATAAATGTCATGAAAAGCAAAATGACCCAGAGGAGGATAGTCAGAGAATCTCTTAACACACATAGGCTTGCCAGGGGCCATATCAATGATTTCAGCATGACTAGATTTCTAGTATTTGGCGCATTATTCCAGCTCCTTCCCAGAATGACAATCAATTTTCTTCAGCTCAGCAAACTTGCATGCAGCATGAGCTGTGTGACAGTCCAGCACAGGTGCGTAGGCAGCACTGATTTTGTCTGTAAGGTTCAGGATAACCACCTGAGCTGTGAAGTCAGCTGCTGATGAGTCATTTTGGCTGTCACTAGCCATGGTGCATGATAAACATCTTTGATAGATATGTTCTTGACATTGAAGCCTACATTGTCCCGGAGAAGAGCTTCACTCAAGTTTTGTAAGTTTCAACAGACTTTACTTCAGTTGTAATATTTACTAGGGCAAAAAATAACTATTATACTGGATTGGAGATTACCAGTCTTCGCAGGGAGACAGCCAATGGCACCAGTTTTGTAGACATCCAGGAGGGACAGATACAGGGCTTGAGATCTTACAATCTCCTATGAAAATGGAAGTCCCTCTCTTTATCTGGATTACATTTTAATATTTCTAAATATTAAAGTGATTTCTATCACTAAATAGGCAGCCATTATCAGGATGCCTTGGGCAGGACTTTGTGTCACTAAATACTGCTTTTGCAGTATCACTGAAGAACAGCTAAGTGAAGGGACTGCTCTGTCTACCTCCTTGTCCATATTTCTTGGGTGACTATACTTTCTGTCTCCTTAAGGTCCTAGTTCTTGAGAGGGGAGGGGGAGCTCTTCCCTGTACCTAAGAAGTATTGATGGGCTAGTTTTTCTGTCCTAAATCCTCTTTCCTGTTGGCCTCCTGGTGTCTCTATTTCACCCACAGTGTATATTTGAGCCTTACATACTTAAGGATGCTAGAACAAAGAAAGTGAGCCTGAGAACAAACAGAAAGCATTTGTAATTATACAGGACCATACAAATATATATTTTTTAATTTTGGTCCACATTTTCATATGTTCATTTAATATGTATACTGTATTGACCAAACCCATTTATAGTTGCTCCTAGGTTGAAAAAAATAGTTCTTAGCTGATTAAGAATTTCTAAATGGTTATTGTATTTCAAAAGATGTTCTTCTAGACATTGTACTAAATGTGAAGCTTATATTTCTGACCTGATATTTCCTTCCATTTGCATGGGCCATAATATTTCTTTGATCAGTATTTATGATATTGAATTCTCAGTTAGTAAAGAGCATTGGGGTGAGCAGTTAGAGCAGGCTGGCGCATGAATACTGCAGACTCTTTCCAAGGATGGCCCTTGGCATCGGGGCCTTGTACTTTTTTGAAGTCTGAATAGTAACCACAAAGTCATATTAACTCAGCCTTCTGAATGCCGATTAAATTTATGTAATTCTCTTTATTTTTATTATTGTTGCCCCAACTCCATATCCCATCAGGATTCCTGGAATAATTTTCTAACCAGCCTACCAACCTTCTCTCCCACTACTTTCCCACTAAATCCCCATAATGCAATGAAACTGATCGTCGAAAGACTCACCTTTTAGAGAATTGTGGCTACATTTCAATCTGCCACTGGTTTCTCATAGTTCTTAACATAAGGCCTCAAAGCCTTAGTGAGGTCTACATGGTCCTCCAAGCCTCAGCTTCTCCACTTACCCTTATGTTGGGGAATCCACCACACCAAACTTACTCCCATTTTGTGAGCATGCCAACCTTTTCATGTTGGGGCGGGCTTTCATGCACAATGTATCCTTTCTTTTGGATAAACTCTTCTCCCAAACTCTTTGCCTGATCTGGGGGCCATATCCTTGCATTGGTATGTTCTCAGAGGTATTTAGTCTATGATTAAAGCTCAGATTCATAACGACAATGGGTAGAAGCTTTTCAGAGGCTAATTAAAATATAAAATGGAATTTATCTGATCTGAAAGTTTTCAGCATACCCTAATGTGAATGTGTGTGCATGCATCCCCCACTCCATTATTTTTTTTTAAAGTTTCATAATACATTAAAATATATTTTAGTTTGTAAATGTTTGTGGACTGCCATTTATTACTTGGAGCTCATGTTTTATTTCATAATGGTTTCAATTATAGTTCAAATATGAGCTATATCTTAACAATTCCTAGCAGGATAAAGAACCTTTCATAAAAAACATTTAATGCCTAGTTTGCCCTGGCTGGTGTAGCTCAGTGGATTGAGCACGGGCTGTGAACCAGGCATCGCAGGTTCAATTCCCAGTCAGGGCACATGCCTAGGTTGCAGGCCATGTCCCCCAGCAACCGCACATTGATGTTTCTCTCTCTCTCTCTCTGTCTCTCTCTCCCTCCCTTCCCTCTCTAAAAATAAATAAATAAAATCTTTAAAAAGAAAAAACATTTAAACTCCATTTATTGCTATTGTAAGGTAGGGTGATCACTTTCCCTAACAAGTAACTATAATGAAACAGAGATCTTAATTCATTTGTCTGGTTAATTGATATTATAATAGTTATTAATAAAATAACTCTAATGTTGAATGTAATTCAGATTTTATCCAGAGGTCATTAATTGATAATCTATAGATCAGAACCATGTTTCATTTTGTTTAGCCTACAGAGTATTAGATAAACATTTAAAGCAGTATTTAAAATTTGGGAGAATGAAAATGACTGAAGCTTCTAGCTTCCTTAAACCTGGGAGATTCTGACGACCTGGGACTCATATTCCTCTGCTGGTCACGAGCAGCTGCAGTGGAGTCAAAGGTGTCCATTTCCAGAGAGCAGGGGTCTCAGACCTGAGCACGCATTAGGGTTGCCTGGAGGCCTAGTTGGAGACTGCAGGCCCCACCCACGGCTTTTTTGATTCAGTAGGCCAGTGCCTTTGCACTTCTAACAAGCTCCCCGGTGATGCTGATGCTGTAGGGCAGGGGTCCACACTTTGAGAAATACTGAAGTAGCGGGAGATGTGTTTTTGGCAAACAGGTTTACCATTCAAACACTTGGCCCCTTTTACTTGTATGCATTTCCTGCATGGCTCAATGTTTTGGCATCTCTGGGCCACACTGAAAGAAGAGTTGTCTTGGGCCACACGTTGAATACATACACACTAAGGAAAACTGTTGAGCAAACAAAAAGGTTTTAAGTAAATTTATGATTTTGTGGTGGGCCACATTCATAGCCGTCCTGTGCTGCCTGTGGCCCACGGGCCGTGGGTGGGACACCCCTGTGGGAGTTTGTGAGCTCAGTTCCGTGATGACTTTCACATACAAAAATAATTTGCCAGTAAACCTTGACTTTTAGTCATTTAGACCTGGTTTTGAGTTCCTCACTCTGCTATTTACCAGATCTGTGACCTTGGAAAGCATTTGAATCTCATTAAGCCTCATTTCCTCATCTATAAAATTCCTAGTCCACTAGGTAAAAATACCTAGTCCACTGGGATATTGTGAAATTAAAAGATTGAATGTGAGTCACCCAGGATACAATAAATGCTCAATAACTATTATCTGCCAATGTTATTGGTGTCACTTTAGTACAAATTTTAAAGTGATAAGACAATAAACTGGAAGGAGAAGAAAGAAACTAAGCAGGAGTGGGAAGGGTCAGGAATCTGGAAAAGCTGGGTCAAGAAGATTAAAATCAAGAATGAGCAGAGGTTTGCAAAGTACAAAGGACAACAAGAGTAGAACCTCAGTCATTTTTACAGTAAGTGTTATGAGGACAAAATGTCTACTGCTTAAGGAAAAGTGTTTAATGTTAACAGACAACAGGAAAAAAACCCAATATCATAGTAGTGTTTTAATTTTATCTTCTTGGTCAAAGAGAAGTGTTTTTGGTCAGGAAGGGAAGAATAAACATTGGTAAAAGGAATTTAAATTCTCAGAAACAGAAAGATAGCTGTCTGGATGATTTCATGTGCACCGTGTCGCGGGCTAAAGGGGCAGGTAAGATTGTGGAAGCACAGATGGTCGTCTACGAGGAAGCACAGAGCATGGGCTCATCCAGACAACGACACAGAGACAGAAGACATCCAGATAGCTGAATGGGAGAAGAGGAAGAGTCTATTTATTCTATAATTTCATTAATTGTAAACCAAAAAGCTTAAGTTTTTCCCAAGCAAAATAATAAATGGATTGCTTGTGCTCATTTAGGAAAAGAAAAGGATGATCATAAAGAGTTGGCATTCCTGTGTAAGTTTTGTCAGTATATTAATTTTCTTTTCTGTGGACTGTGGACAAAACTCACACATTGATGCTGATTGGTGTCACCACCAAATCCATCTGAGTCCTCCACGGTATGCAGGAGTTTCTCTCTTCCCCATGCCAGGGTAACACCACTCTGCTTAATAATCTTTCTCTAATGAGAAGATTATTAAGCTATTAGATTATTCAGCAAATATTTATGAAATACTAACTAGGGGCAGGCATATTGCCTGTCACATTTTTCTTGGAGTAGTAGGCAATAGGTTCATTTATTAATAGACATGAGATAGAATCAGTTGTTCTAGGAATAAATGACACAGAGATCTGGCCAGGTATACAAAGGGAATGGTGATAGTTTTTTACCAAGTTTGGAAATGCAGGAGTTGCTGAATGGGGTAATAGAAATCAAGTTAGTTTTTGGATTTGTGTTTAAAATGTTTTCATGATGTAGGTGGAAATGTTTATTAACATATACATATGAAGTTCAAAGTTCCTGAGACATAGACCCAGGAATCACTGGCTGGTAGAGTTATTGAAGTTTTCACAGTGGCTGGGACTTCTCACAGTGGCATATCAAGTGAGAAGAGGGCTAAAGCTAGAATGAAGGTGGCACTAATATTAAAGAAAAGAAGCTTACAAAAAGGACGGGGAAACAAAAGTCAGGATGAACAGTGAGGGGAGAACCAGAAGAGAGTGGTGTTACCCTGGCATGGGGAAGAGAGAAACTCCTGCATACCGTGGAGGACTCAGATGGATTTGGTGGTGACACCAATCAGCATCAATGTGTGAGTTTTGTCCGCGGTCCACAGTGGTAGGAAGACTACACCCTCACCTCAGTGTGCAGGAGAGGAAAAGGGACGTGTATTGAATGGTCTAAGAGTAAGACATCTGCAGAGACGGTAAATTAGAAGAACAAGGAGGAGGGGAAAGAAGCTGTTGAAGAAATGGTGATTAAATTTTTAAGATCATATGATATTGGGTGGGCAGTCAAAATATTGGTTAATATAATTGAGACTCAAAAGTAGCATAGTTAGAAGAAATGGTCGAATCTAGCAGAGTGAAAAATTTAATAGGAACGCATGTACATTCCCCCACTTCTCCAAGGACTTAGCACTAAACGAAACAGGAAGACCAGTTCCTGTGGAATGAAGACATCTATTCACCATCTTGTTTTTTTCTCTTTCCTTTGAAGTAACAACAAATATTTCATTTACATTTTTCTTTTTTTAAGAATGGATTTCAAAAGAGCAATGAAATGAATCAACATTTTCCCATCTGGACAGAAGAACCATGTGAAGGTCAGTTGACAGTTATACAATGAAAAATACCTTTCAGATTTTGTAGTTGACTTTGAATTTACTATTATTATTAATATTGATATTTTGAGCATATGTATTAGTTATAAATGTTTTATAACTTTCTAGTTATAAACTTTCTAGTAGACCTATAAAACAGTCCACAGACTCAGTTTATCTAAAAAAAACTCAAACAAACAAAACTTCAACATTTCTTGTAACTCAGTTTAATTCTAACCCTCTCTCCCACTGCCAGGCTAAGGGTAACATCTGAGATAATTTTTGGTTTCTCCCTAATCTTTGTCTACATGGGGTGGGGACAAAGGCCCAGGAGAGATTTACACAGTGCCCTAGTCAGTAAATTGGGGGAGTGAGGAGTTTTCTGGATGCCTGCAGCATGGCTCACACAGTTGTTTTGCTGCGTCACTTAGGGCTAATAGGCAATTGTGTCCAGACACTGCATGAAACCATTTCTTCCTTGAGGTATTGCTACCTCCCCAGGGACTCAGCCTAGAAAATAGAACACTTGCCTCCTGGACCCATCAGTATGTTTGTTCTTATTGCTTCCTCTTCACTCTCCTTCCCTCAATTCTCAGATAATCCTATTCTAGGCAGAGAGTGGCAGAAATTATGGCTCTCTGACCCCTGCTTCTCCCACACATTCATCTATATGTTATCCCCAAAACTCTAAGTTCCCCGCTTTAAAACATAGAGTCAAAAAGAACCCATTGACTATTTCTACTTGCTGACCAGTTGCATTCCTTCTCAGAGGCAGTGAGCTCAGGGTTGCCCATGTGCTCGGAAAAGGGGAAATACCAGGAGAGAAATGTGCCTAAATAACTATATCGTCACACCCACATTCAATTATTTATTCTTTCAGTGACAAAATTAGAAAATTAGGCAGGGTCTTAGGTATTTACACAAAAGGACCCTTCCAAATCTAAGACTAATTCTTTGAATGTTGGATGAAGCCAGTTGGTTTGTGCTGACAAAGGACAGGAACCGCCAGGGACATCTTGGAGGCAGATAGCAGCAGCAGGGGCTCAGACCCTGGGAGGAAGGGCTCTGGCCCTTTAGATTTGACAGTGCTTGGCATGATTCTTAAGAAATAATGTGGCAGGCAACCCCCATGTTAGGCTACTTTGTACTTTGTAACTTCTGCGTTAGGACCCTGCACTTTGCTCCTTTGTCTCCCATATAAGGTAGTCAGACCTAACTTCCGCATTTAGCTTCTGTAACCTCGCTTTGCCATGTAGGCAGGGGGTCCGAGGCTATTTAAACCCTGGAAAGTTAGAGATTGGGGCTCAGGATTTGGATTCTTCCCCTGAGCCCGCGCGTAATAAAGAATCATGCTCCACCATCTCTCCTGCATGTGAGTTATTTTCTGCAACAATAATAGTGGCCAAAACTGAAAATTTTTATTTGATGGCTAATGTGGACTGCCTCCTCTCTCAAAACCTCTAGTCGTTACATAACAGTTTTTACTTCTCTACCAGCCTAAGCCAGGCCTTTCCCCAACTCCAGTTTCTCCTCTGACTGGCCTGACAGGAGTTCTCCTCCTTGGTGACCCTCACTCTCTTGCTTTAGGGTAAGGAGAGTGATGTATCACGGCAGCCTTTCAAATTGCACAGACCCTCGTTGTCAATGAACACTTGTTGACGTGGGTTGTTCAGAGCCTTGTGATGAGCATTCACACACTGTAAACCACAAGGGGCTTACGATATATTGGAGAGATGGGATAGGTGCATAATCCAGCATAGACTATCCCAAACCCTCTCCGAGCTCTTGCTCCAGGAGTTTGGAGAATTCAGGCATGAAGCACAACTCAGCTGATGAACGAAAAAGGCATCTGCTTGTGAAACTTGAATTGCAGCTGCTTTATGGAACCCCGCCTAAAAATAGTTTAGCTCAATCTGCAGAAAGTCAGGCCTGTATGGATGTGCCCAAGTGCAAGAAAGAGTTATTTTTAGACCTTTGTAAGAAATTGTGAAGGAAGTCACCACCTTAGCAACATCAGCAATTAAGACTAATAATATCACTTTCCCAAATATATGCTTTGAAGGTTAATTGGAAAAAAAATACATGTATATAACACTGATTGCCATTCAGATATTTACTGGTATTATTTGTTATTTTATTATATACTCAAGAGGTACAACAGGTGCTTGAACATTATGGTCTCACTACTAATTCCGAGTGGGACCTTTCCCTCCAAACTAATCACTTTTGTGTTTAAATCAGACTCTGAGAGCCTCAGAACACCAAAGCACCCATTTAAAAATTGCTATTTAAGGTGAATGTCCTAGCTTGCATATTGCAGTTTTAAACTATTCAATCAGAGAAGTACTTTGATGTTGTAAATACCTACACATCAGCTCATCTATTTTCAACTTAATCAAAATATTTAGGCATATTCACAGAAATGTCTCATATTCGTAAAATAAGGCAGTAGTTATTTACTTCCAGGTACTATAATGTGTTTTGAGAAATCTCTATGTAACTTGTATAAAAGGAATGAAAGCTAGTTTCATGGAACTCCATTGTCAGCCTGATGAATGCTTTAAGAACACATTGATTCAAATCTTGCCTGACTCTCTCTCCCTGGGGCTGTGGAGAGTGTGTCACAGTGGGTCTTAAAAGGAAGGAGGCTTCCTTTGCCCCACTTCCTTTACTGTCTTTGGAGCAGGGCTCTGGTCGGTGGTAGGAGAGAATGGCTAAACGGTTAAAAGGTTAACAGCCAGCATGTGATCCCAGAATCTCTCAAGGGCACTTAGGACACTAGTTGCAGAGAGCTGAACAGCAGCCAGAGAGCACCCCAGAGAGTGCAGTTCAGTGTATTATTCTACATGATTACAAATTCAAATTGGTTTGAATTCTCTGGGTACCCATGGGGTGTCATGGGGTGTCAGAGTCACGCTGGGCTGGGGCAGGAGCTGTGGAAGAAGATGGTCTGGCATTAAAAATGGGCTCCAGATGTTTCCCTTTGGTGGAAAAGCCCCAGAGTCATAAAAATTCAAGCAATCAGGAAAGACCTGTCAACCTAAAAAATGAATTTCCAAGTGACATATGATAATTCTTTTTAATACACTGATTCTACCTTGCATTAGCAAGAACTTCTTTTTCTTGAATCCTTTGTGAGTTTTTAAAATTCTCATATTATAGCAAGGTAGGTTGACATATATTAACCCCGCTGTCTAGACTAAAAATCCCCAGGAATTATGAGTAAATGTCTGACATTTTGGTTAATTGCAGTTGGTGTAGGGGGAACTTCTGAGTGTTAGTGGCTATAGCCCAACCTTTGGTTGTCTTCGCTAATGTGGTTTTGGAGGATTCAGAGATGTGTTGGAAAGTGTGGGCAGATGCAGGGGAATTTGGAAAACATATGAAATTGCTTATTAGCCTTGTATATTTGTGACCTTTCAATGCAAACTATGTAGAGACTGCAAAATCATGTTTCCATGATAGATAGAATACATAGAATATGAACATATCAATAATAACAAATAGAATCTGTTTAAAACACATTATAGGGTTAAAAGTTCTTAACAAGTTTTCAGTTTCACCCAGGAATATGTAAGAGATCCTAACTGAGTTGTGCTGAGGTGGGACTTGGGGAATAGAATGGAGCAGAGATTGGAGGTGAGAAATTCAGATTGAGCACAGCATTATCTAGAAGGCAGGACAATAGACCACAGTGATGCACTGTCTGATTGGAAGGACCAGGGGAACCCTACATGAAAGTGAGAGCAAGGAGTGTTTCAACCACAGAGAATTTCAGAGCAAGTCATTATTCAAAGGTCTAACCAACACTGCTCCATAGATATGTGTAATTGACCATTTTCTAGCAGCTACATTTAAACAAGTAAAAAAGGAAAAGGTAAAATAAATTCAGGTTATACATTTTACTGAATCCAGTATGTTCAAAATATTATCTCATCAACACGTGGCACTACACACTTCAAGTGCTCAGTGGCCACGCGGGACCAGGGGCAGCACAGGAGTCAGTCAGGCTTTGGGCGTGAGGGAGGTGCGACAGGCAGGCGGAGGCCGGCCTTGTGAAGACTGATGGAAACTGATATGGAAACTGATAACCACCGAAAAGAAAACACGAGTGGTCAGAAAACTTATTTTAAAGTGGCTGCCTCATTCTGTTATCGAAGCTATATAAATTGAAATACCAGTGAGACGCTATTTCTTGCCTGTCAAAAGAGCCAAGGTTTGAAAAAATTGCAATTGTTTGAAGGCGTGCTAAAATCCGTATGCTGCTATTAGCATTGCAGACGAGTGTGACTTTTCATAAACAGCTTACATTTCACGTGAAGAGCTTTGATGTTTTCAGCTTCCAAGACTCTACAACAAACAGCAAAAACGATTATTTGTAGAGTGTTTGTTATATAACAGATAATATGCTTAGCACTTTATATGCTCTAAGTCTTTTTTTCTCACAAAAACCCTATGAAGTAGTTATTATTATCCAGTTTTAACCATATAGAAATAAAGTATGAAAAATTTAGATGTTGATGTTATAACATTATTAAAAGAAGTTAAAAAAAAAAAGAAGCCAAGAAAAACTGGGGAAGAACCTAAATGTTTCCTAATCAGGGAATTGTCACTTAAGTGAACATATTCAGTGGAACTGATGTGTTTACAAAGGTTCTTAAAGAACATGTAATGTCATGGAAAATACATGTCTTAGTCTGCTATTGCTTCAGTTAAGCCATATAGCAAACAAACCCTAAACTTGAGTAACATAACAATAGTAAACATGTATTTCTCATGCTTGTGTCTGCAGATCGGCAGGGAGGTGGCTCTGCTTTTTGGCCTTGGGTAAGCTGGCTTTGGTTGCAGGCTCAGGTATGATGCACTGTGTTCATTTTGGAGCCCAGGTTAAAGGGGCATCTGCTACCAAAGGGAAGTCTTTTCATGACAGGCTGCTGGAGCACAAGAGGGCAAGAAGAACTGCACAGCTCATTTTAAGCATCTGCTTGCTTCTCATTGGCCAGAGCAAGTTACAAGGGTGAGCCTAAAGCTGAGGGGTGGGGATATATCCTCTGTCTGCCATGAGAATGTAACAAGAATGCATATGTGTACTTCTATTATAGGGGAATAAAGAATCAGCACCAGTAATTCAACCAATGACAGTCTGGTCTCTATGGCTATTGTTTGCATCTCTCCCAACCAAACATCCCCAAAACCTCTTTCCATGATGGCATCAGGGTGGAAGATAGCATCGCTGGATCTACATCAACTCTAGGTGTGATTCCTCTTGGTCTAGGCGCCTTTAAAATAAAGAGACAAGTTATCTCACCCCCACTCAACATACAAAAGTGGAATGGGAACAAGATGACCACAATAAACACCCCCATTCTAACAGGGGAAGAGTGAGAAGCATATAGCAGTCATGGGTTTGCAGTGGTTGCGACATTCCTGCTGGCAAAAGTTGGAGGGTCCTCTACCTTGGGAGAAGGGCGTGTTCTTGCACTAGGCCACACTGCGCTCGCTGGCAGTAGTCCCCAACCCTCATCTGACTTTTTTCCTCTAGACTCTTGGATCCACTCTGAGAGGTCTGTCTTTGCACAATTTCTCCCTTGGCCAAGTATAAAGACAGCATTGGGAAATATACCTGATTTGGTGGCTGAGCAACCTTGTCAGCCTACTTCCTGCCTGGAGAAACTAGGAGGAGAGGGGTCCAGAAGTATTTTTACATCTCCAAGATTGATACTCACTTTTAGTTTAAACTGATAGAAATTTTCTCAATACAACTTTTTATCCCTGACAATTCTAGGATTTCTGGGCTGTGTTTATTCACTCTCAGTTCTCTCTGCAAGCTAGCCCTGTGTTTTTTCCCGAACTCATCTCTTAGATAACCTTTTCAAATGCCATTAGCAACAACCCACTTACTCTATCAACATTGTGCCCTGACACTTGCTTGCTCTTTACCCCAGCTTTATCCGGCCCACTCTCTGTCTTTTGGTTTATTGCATGTAACCATTATAACAATGTTTCACTATATATAACATACATTAACATTTTCCCACCCTCCTATAACAAGTTCTTTCTTGCCTGCTCCTCGGTCCCAGAGCCAATGGCACATATTTTGGGATTTATCATGGCAGCGTCCCGTTTGTAGTAATAATTTCCAGTCCTATTCAGCTATTGCCACAATAATGCTATGTAACAAATAACTACAAAATCTTACAGGCATGCAGCAATAAACATTTGCTCCTCATTTATGTGGATTGATGGGTTTGGCTCATCTTCCTGCTGAGCACGAGCTGACTTAGCTCCTGGCCGTGAGTTGTGCACAGGTTTACCCACTTGCTGTAGTTCTGTAACGGTGGCTGTATGAATGCTTCTCGTTATAAACAACCATGTCAGCACATTCCAGGCCTCTGCTTGTGTCACGTAGTATCAATTATGATTTTTTTAATGCTTCGACATCTTGGGGCTTTGCTGACTGGAGGGACTGTCCCTCCCAGGGAGAGCAATTTCCTAGAAATAGCAAACAACTAGCCTTCGAAGAGGGCACCGTTCACGTGCAAACCAAACCAGAGGCCATAACCCCAAACATCACCTTCACGTCAGTGTATAAATATTCATTCCAGGTCAATAATCCCTCACTCAATCACCCCAGGGCCAGTACCAGACAACTAGCCACAGCCCCTGTACCACCGAGCACATTGAAAATTATTCAAACTGGCTGAATCTGTTTATTCTAGCCTCATCTATTCCTTCTCAGGGAAACCACAGTAAAGGTCTTGCCCACAATTTTCCCTCATTCCCCCTGCCTCCTGACATACCCTGGTGCTTCCTCGTGTGGCCTGTGTATGCCCCCTTCCCTTACAATCTCTAAGTATAACAAACTTTCTTTTCAAAAGCCCTATGTGCTGATCTGTTGGCCTTTTCATACCTAAGTTAAAAACAAACAAGCAAACCTACTTTAGCCCTGACCAGTGTGGCTCAGTTGGTTAGGCATTTTCCCACGAAGTGAAAGGTCACTAGTTTGATTCCTGGTCAGGGCACATGCCTGGGTTGCAGGTTCTGTCCCAGGTCCAGGCATGTCCAAGAGGCAACTGATTGATGTTTCTCCCTCACATTGATGTTTCTCTTCTTTTCATTCTTCCTCCCTTCCCCTCTCTCTAAAAATAAATAAAAAAATATTTAAAAAAGACTACTTTTAAAAGAACCTGTCAACTAACATCCCTTTGACCAATTTAAGTCACATGTTCCAGCCCAACGTTAAGGTTTGGGGCAGTACTCTTTGCCCACCAGCTTGGTGAGAGTGAATGAATATTTGTATTAGAAGGCAGAAAAAAATGGACACTTCACCACAGTGGCAAGAGTGTGCATGTATAATTTTGTTACTGTGGCTATATAACTTTATTAGAGGAGAGTGAATAATTGGGACCAATAATTTAATTTGCTATACTGTATGTGTATATGTATATGGTGTTAAGATGAAAAATGAAATATGCAGCATGATTTCAAATATGTAAAACAATCTATGTAGAGAAAAAAATCTTGAAGGAAAGACATCCAACTGTTAACTGGGTGTATCTTTGGCTGCTAGGATTGTGGGTGATTGAAATTATTCTTCCTCTATTTTACAAGAGAATATTTTCATTTCTTCATGAGAACATATTCATTTCATAATTTAAATATACTCTATTAACTAGAAACTGTGTCTTCCAAGTGTTAAACTAAACTTGCTGGAATATCTTCTGCATATGACCAGGAATGGTCCTAAGAGCATGGGCAAGGAAGATTTGCTCCTGATTCTGTGAGAACAGCAAGGTCTCCAGGGCAGGGGACCATGCGGACTCTGACATGGGCTGTCCTCTCTCTATTATTTAAAGTATGACTCACAGTTCGCCTGCACTGGCATCACCTGGACACTTGTTAGAAATGCAGAGTCCCAGTCTTCACCTCAGAATTACTGAATCAGATCTGTACTTAAGAAACTTCTCCAAGCGGTTTGTAGGAATTACTATTTTAAAATGAAAAATAGGCAGGTAGTGGAATAGATAGGCAAACGGTTGGCTGGTGCAGTGACAAAGAACCAACAATATTTACACAATGAATTATTCAGTCTGTGGTAGTTATTGATTAACAGTTGGATGAAGGCCACTGTTTCAGAAGACTAATATTTCCTCTCCCAAATTGTAGCAGAGAACTGTAATTCTGGGATGTGTTCATAGAATGTTAACAGGTGTCCCACTGTATTAGTTTCTTATGGCTGTTGTAATATAACCACAAACTTAGTGCCTTAAAACAACACAAATTTATTATTTTACTGTTCTGGTGGTGAAGTCTGAAATGGGTCTCACTGCATTAAAACCAAGGTGTCAGCAGGGGTGTGTTCCTGCTGGAAGCTCTGGTGAAGAATCCGTTTCCTTCCCTTTTCCGGCTTCTGTGGTGGCCTGCATCCCTTTGCCTCACTCCATCACAAAGCTGGTGGCAGCTGGCAGTGTCTCCTTTGCTGTGTCACTCTTAAATTGAATCTCTTTTGCCTCCAATTCCACTTTTAAGAACTTTTGTCATTACTGGTTCACCCAGATAATCCAGGATAAACTCCCTATTTTAAGGTCAGCTGATTAGCAACCTTAATCCCAGCTGCCAATTTAGTTCTTGTTTGCCACGTAAGGTTCTAGGATAAGGACACAGACATTTTTGGGAGGCCATTATTCTATTCACCACACCCACGAACTAGAGACTTAGAGGCCATATGATTCTGCAAATAATATCCCCTTCTTGGAGCTGTGCAGTCTGCTAGCACAGTAAGGGCTCTTGAGAAATCTTGGAGTAAAGGAGCCTATTTACCTTTGCCCAACCCAGGAACTTTTCTTTCACCTGCACTTCTCATGAATCTGACCCAGAGAAATATGTGTAAATTTGGAGTCAATAAAAGAACTGCTTTCCGCTTTAAAGGAGTTGAAGAAAGGTTTTCATTTTTAAAACCATGTATTGCAAATTAATCTAGACTTCATTAGTACTGAGGGAATGCAGGGCAGAAGAGTGAGAACATCCACGGACACCAGGGGCCCCCTCTCCCTGGCTTCTGTTCCACTATAAGGCAGCACTAAGGGCGACAGTGGTGGTGGGCGTCTGTGCCTATTTCCATTTTACCAGTGACATATTGTGGTATCATGAATAATTTTAAAAAATTTGTCCAGATCACGTTCTTAATCTTGATATCTCCGTTTCTCATTTGTAAAACTGGGTTAACAGTATCCTTTTCATCCAATATTATTGTGGGGGTTTAATTAATTTTAAAATGCTTTTTGGTATCTACATGCAGAAAGAGTTATTAAATTTCAGTGTCAAATATTATGATGGTAATGAGGATTAGCTCAACAATATTTCATTGCATATGCAACTTTTCCATTCATTTACTGCATAAGCCATCATACGGTATTGTCTCTGTAGCCAGAATAGCCATCTTCTTTCATCTTTTAGAGATCTCATGTTGACACCAAGAAATATAAGCTAGAGAAAGCTGTGTCTTGTAAAAAAAAATCCCAGCACGCATTTGTTTTATGTGGTGACCATAATGATTGCTTACAATAAAAAAGACTTGGAAGGTCTCACTTGTTCTGAGATTATTCATGCAGCAATTATGCTATTGATGACAATCTGTTTTTATGATAATATATTATAAACTATTCTGAACCCAGTCAACAAAGCATAGTATAATGCTAGTAGCCTTCCTCAGGACCTCTTTTATTAAGATACCTATTCACTTTCTTGATTAGGAAAAGCTAATATAGGCATAAAAAGTTATAAATCAATTGTAATCTTCAATGAATTAGAACTTGTAATTTTAAAGTGAAGAATCACGAAAGAGAGAAATTGTTAGGTACTCTGACTTACAATCTCAATAATCTTATTTATCTTAGCATAAATGCTTTCCAGGAGCTCCTAAATTGTGTTCAACACACAAAGGAAGGGGGCCTACTTATTTTACAATTTGAAAAGAACAAAAGCGCTTTTTAAAATTTGTTTTTGTGTTGCTATAGGCTTTCAAGTAACTACAGTTGACCCTTGAACAACCTGGGTTTGAACTACACAGGTCTACAAACAGGTACATTTTTTTCAGTAAACATGGTCACCATTCTTTTATATCCTGGAGTTTTGCATCTGCGGCTTCAACCAACCACATATCAAAAGCAGTGTTTTTGAATTCACAGCTGTGGTTTTCCAACTACCAATTCCCAGCTTTGGATCAAAAATACTGTTTACAGTCCACAGTTGGTGGAATCCACAGCTGGTTGAATCTGGGAATGCAAAGGGCTGGCTGTAGAGTCCAGAGTGAAACCTGGAGTTTCTACTGCACGGGGTCAGGGCCACTAACCGCTGCGTTGTTCAAGGGTCAACTGTATTCTTATTTCAAGCGAGTATTATTATTTGAGTTCTTCAAGGTTCTTGTTTTTGTAGAGCATGTAACACATTAATGCGTTTCACTGTTAAAATCGTTATTGCGGTTGTTTTGGTGGAGTGAAGCCGCCAAAGAAGATATGTGCCCTGAGCTTTAAGAAGTTAAATCTCACACTTGTTTCACTCAAGTTTTATTACAACTTTAAATTCAGTTCATATCCACAGGGACAGAGTGAAAAATGCACCAATGAAACATCTGTTTCATGTTGTCATCCATGTTTACAGTCTGCAAAATTTAATATAAAATTTATTAGATCAAAGATTTTTTTTTTATCCTCAGTAGCGGGTTTTTCCCTTTATTTGTTTTCATTACACTTCATTTTGTGTTGTAGATACAATTTGGGTGAATAATTTGAACTGGGGTATGCAAAATGTTGACTGAAACTAATAGAGCAAGCATATTGATTGATTAATATTTTGGTCTTTATAAACTGGGTTACAAAAATAATTATGTAAAATAAAATTTGAAAATATGCATGTAAGTCAAGGTAAAGAATATAGGTAGAGAAAAGTAAAATGAAACCAAGTGTAAGGTCACATTTAAAATGCACCCTACTCTTGTAACACACAATACTCTCAAGCTAATTGGTATGTATACATTTGTTTCTATATTTTTTAGCAGCTCATGAAATGAGGGAAATAACCTCTAATGAGATGAAGGAAAGTCAATTATTTCACTGGAGTCTATTTAAAAACATTGTGGCAAGAGATGGAAATGAAACTCTTTGTCTCTTTCTATTATCTGTCTGTCTCTCATGTCTCTCTGTCTGTCTTTGTCTCTCTTGCATTCTGGGATTGAGAAAAATGAATGAGTTTACACAGTTGAATTCTCTGAAATTAAGTGTGTCTAGGATACAACTCTATTGTTCTCTGCATTGGGCTGTTCAAAGAACAGAATTTTAAAATCCACTTGCCTCTGTTAGTTTCAGGAAAGAGGGGAGCAGTATAGCTGATTATCTGAAAATTTCAGATGACACCACATAATTTTATTTTTAGCTCAGATATGCCACCGTGAGACTTTAAAACAAAATTCAACATGTTTTGTCAGTGCACAAAAGTGAAAGTCACCAACAAAAGGAATTATCAGTGAGAGCAAAGAGCTATGGGAAAGTCCTCCGTCAGCCGCCGGTAGCTGGCTGGTTTGCCCCAGTCGTTGAGGAGCTGTGTGTGCTCACATTGAGAATCCGGTGATTTCCACCATCAATTACTATGGGTGAAAGTGACTCTGGATTTTGAATGCTCACATATCACAGTGCCTCAGAGATGGGAGCCCTTGTCCTGGCTTTGTTACTATCTCTGCAATCCTGAGAGGATTTCTTCCCCATTTGTCGGTGTGTCTCTTCTCAATACAATGTAGATACCCTTCAAAGTCCATTCCAGGATTCTAAGTTTAAGCAGGGTAGTTATTCCCATAAACCTCATATGTATAAACATGTCACCAAACTGAATTGCTCATAGCCCCTATTTTAATGATGAGAGAGAGGGGAAGGAAGAGAGAGAGAAAGAGAAACATTGATCGGTTGCCTCTCGTAAGCACCCTGACCAGGGATTGAACCCTCAATCTAGGGTATGTGTCTTGACTGGGGATTGAACCCACAACCTTTTGGTGCATAGGATGATGCTCAGACCTAGTGAGCACCCAGCCAGAGCACATTCTCTCAGTTCTAATGCTTAGAAGTCTGCCAAGGAATCCACCACAACCATTCCCCACTTAACCAAGTTTGGCTCTAGCAAGTTAGATATAAAAAAATCTGGATTTCTTGTCTTTGAAGTGCATATGATCAACTTATTTAAGAAGTTAGAAGCTGAAATCTGACTACTCTCGTCCTTGCTCCTAAGCAAGACATTCTAAGACTTCTATGCACAGAAGAGGAAATTCTCTAAAAATATTTAAAAATAGAATTCAGCTATAAGAGGGCATCGTGAGAGATCCTCGTGGTGACAGAAAAGACTATCGATGCCTGCACTGTGCTCTGGTTTCACAAGATGTTTCCACTGCAGGGACCTGGATAAAAGGTTCATGGGATCTCTGTATTGTTGCTTACATTGAATGTGAGTCTGCAACTATCTCAAAAATAAAACATTTAATTTAAAAAAGCAAAAAGAAGAGAAAAGCAACATTGATCCTGTTCTGAGTGCCTGTGCCCCAGACATATGTTTTAGTCTCTGGAACAGTTTCTGAAACATAGGAAGCACTTAATTTTTTTGAATGACTGAATAAGATATGAATTTGAAATAAGGGCATGATCCATAAATTATTTTATATTTATTTAAGATTCATAAATGTTAAAACTTCCAGGAGAGAGAGAAATTCTCTTCCACTACCCGCAGATGTTTTTTAAAACTTTTCTTCCCTTCTCCCCAGTAACATTGGTTCATTTTTCTAAATTTGCGGACAAACCTTAAAAAGATTGTTTGAATCAGAATACGCTTCACAGCACAAAACAACCTCTCACAGAAGCCAGTTGGAAATGTTTCATTTTTCCAAATAAATTTTATTCAGTTTTGCTCTTCCTTTCTAGCTGCGGATACCAGTCTCACAAATCTCTTCCTACTTTGCCCACACTTGCTATATGGGTCTTAGTTGGCAGAGCAAGGACCACAGTTTGACCTCACTATAAATCACTGGGCCCATACTCTCCCCAGGTTTCTGTTTTATGTAGGGTAGCACCTAGTGATTTTTTTGGAAATGAGTATTTTGGGGTAAGCGGAAGAAAAGATTGTGCTTTTGACCTGCTTTATAATGGAATTACCTACGAGGACTCTCTCAGTTTCTCTCTCATTCTAAGTAGAAGTCTTGTTGCCTAGGAGACAGTCTGCAGATAGGCTGCTAAAGGAAACCAGGTCTCTGAGAACTCATTCTGGTGAACAGGTACCCCAATCCTTAAAACTCTGAGGCCAGGAGAGTATATTTTCCAAGTCATGAAGGGGACACGATCAGATTAATGCTCGATTTATGCTTCTGAGGGAATTGGTATAAAACGATAACCTATGGCCAACAGCCACAAGAATGTGAGACCTGTAGTGAATTTATGATACAACTGATGGAGCAGCTCCCTCTAGTGGTCAGAGCCTGTATTGCCGAAAGAAGCGAAAGGGCATCTTGTGTCTTTCAGAAATAAAGGCTAAGGAAAATAGAGCCTTTTCTTAGTTTGGGCCACTAACAACATCTGATGTTCATAATGCATTTTGAAGGCTTATAAAACAAGCCTCCCTTTACAGGCACCAAGAGGGGACCTGGGTTATGATTAGTAAGCAATCAACCAGACGCAAAATTGTAAGATGTCCATTTGCCTTTGATGGCCTGCCTCCCCTTCAGAGCCACTTTGTTCTGAGCTGTAAAACCTTTCACTTCTCCCAAGTGCAGTCCATCATGTGCATATTAAGAATTCAGTGCTATTGCCGTCATCAAGATATGTGATCTAGAATCATATATACATATTTTTGTGAAATTAGATCAATAGATTTCCTTTGCCGATGGAAATACATTTTAAGCCCTGCTTTCTAAATGTAAAATTAAAGGCCATTAAATTTCTAGCATCAGAGAGAGCTTAAAATTGGGAGGGCTGTTAGCCCCAACTCAGCTCATGCCTTAGAATCTTTGTATCAGGAATGTTCTGGTGGGTTTTGGTGCAGCACTGACAGATACGACTTTTAGCATTTGATTGAGGCCCCAACTCTCTACTAACCCTTCAAGTCCTATTTCACAATGTTCCTTTCTCCAGAGGCTTCCTGTCCTCCATTACCTTTTACTCGTCTTCAGAAGTTTTCTTTTGCCCTTTCTCCTAAATTGGATAATTGACATAAATTATCATGCATTCAACAGGTCACAGCTCTGACATTTTGAAATTCACTCCACCCAGTAAAGGCTTTTTGTTTCCTTAGAGTGGTGTTTCCAGGCGGTGGCCCAGGGCAGTGGAGAGGGAAGAAAGGTGGTGGATACCCACCTCTTTACTGTAGTTTAATAGAGTATATTTTAAAATTACCATTGCTTTAATGTGCCTTTTAAAAAAAAAATCCTCACCGGAAGATATGCTTGTAAGGAAGAGAGAGAGAGAGAGAGAGAGAGAGAGATGAGATGAGATGAGAGAGAGAGAGAGAGAGAGAGAGAGAGAGAGGGAGAGAGAGAGGGGGAGAGAGAGAGAGAGACATCAATCGGTTGCCTGCCATACCCACAGCCTTTTGGTGATGGGATGACACTTCAACCAACTGAACCACATGGCCAAGGTGCTTTAATGTGCTTTTTACCACAATCTTTATTTTAAAGTTTCAATGCCATTAAAGGATGTGCAAGACATTTGTGCTTTTGAAAATGAATGCTGCAGGAAAAGAACATTGGGATAGTTCTGAGCTGAAGAGGTCGGTGCAATAGTGACAATCAGCATTGTGCTTCCTGGGTCAGGTGCTGCTCTAAGTTTTGATTATTTGGCTTTTCAATATTGACTTATTTAATGTTCCCAGCAATAGTGAGATAGGTTACAATTATATTCCCTATTTTATCCATGGGGAGATGGAGGCATGGAGATTAGGGAAAGTGCCCAATGTCCCCTAGCTAGCAGGCGGTCTCACACCTGATTAAAGAGACCTATCATGGTCCTGACTGTGTGGTTTAGGGAAAACTGTTGGCACACCTCTGAGATTTCCTTACATGTGAAATGTGGATAATATTTCCTGCTTTGTCTACTGTACGAGGTTGCCATGAGAACTTTTATTTATTTCCAAATATTTGTTGGGTGCCAACAATATGGCTACTGAAAAATAACTGTGATGATGACAGACATGTTCTTGCCCTCATGGACTTTATATTCTAATGAGGGAGACAAAACAAATGGACAAAGAAATCAATAAAGTCATTGCAAATTGTGCTAAGAATTCTGAAAGCCGTGATGCAGGGGTTGAAATAAGGAAGCAAAGTTTGGGGCAGTGCAGGGGGTCTAGGGCATATAGTGCAGTGGTTACGGCTGCTTCAGATAGGAGAGCAGGGTAATCACAAGAGCTCAGAGAGGTGCACAGGTTGGTGAGATGTGGAGACGGACTGAGAGCTGGTCGTGGGGAAACCTGGAAGAGGATGGGAGTGTGCACTCTTCCAGCTGGGATGGTATGCGGGAAAACCATGCGGTGAAAAGGAGGTTCCTGTATTTGCAGAAACAGGGAAGAGTGGCATGATGCCGCTGATGAAGTTGCGGCATTTGAAGCATGGCGTTGAATTCCCCGGAACAGACACCGACGCATTGCTGCATGTACACCAGGTGAAACCAAAGATTTCATGAGAAAATGCCTTAAATCGTCTCATTGGTCATTTCCTTTCTCTGTGCTGGCGGATGCATGGTGACATCTCTATTCCTGCCCACTTCTTAGTGTAGCAGGATAGTTTATTGAAACATTTGGGTTTATCTTTCTGTGTTTTCTTCTTTCCTGTTCTCCTGCGCTCAAACTTCCCCACTGTTTTTTTTTTTAAATGTCAGGGATTTTTTGCAGTTTTTTCAGTCCTTTTGTTAAAACCCTAGAACACTGAAGGAATAAGACCAGGTGCCGTTTTTCTCTTTCCATCAGCTTTCTGTACCATTTATTTCTTTCAGTTCTTATGTTTTTCTTTTTTTACTTACCTAAATAATACATAACTATTATAAAAGACAGATAAGCAAAATAAATAAAAATAAATTTAAATGACCTAATATGCCATGCAGATATAAGTAAGCATTATCAACATTTTATTTTATTTATTATTATTTTTGAAATATAAGGTAGCTTTTATTAAGTAGAAAAGGGAATTCAACTGCATGACACAAAGGATCCAGTCTGAGCAGTTTGTACAAGATTCCTTCCCTTCTTTGTGATCTCTCTATCAGGGCAGACTCAGGGGCCTCCCTAATCCACAGGATATGTGGACAGTGACTGTTTCAAGGAGCAGGCTCTTCCTGTAGAGCATATGACAATTCCCAATCAGTCCCAGGAGGCAAGGGCACAGGGCGTGATAGTTCTCACAAAATTCTCCACAGGTGAGCTTGGGTTTACTTTTTCAGGAGTCTCTGATGACAATTTATTTTAAAATATCTGAACAGAAAGTAGGGAAAAGGGCGTGTAAGCAGTGTCATGTAGCAAATGGAATGCCTCTGTCTGTGGAGTCACAGTGGGGGACACAAGTCTGATTAGGTGTTGTATGAAGATGACGTGCTGCCCCCATACTGTTCAGTTAGTGTGGATGAACTCTCCTGGTTCAGCTGAGAGTTCGTAGGTGCGCGTCCCAAAGTCATCCCGCAGAGCCTGGAGCAGGTTGGCTGGCAGCATGTCGTATCTGTCTGTCACAGAAGGGAAGGGCAGTGGTGAAGCAGGGCCTGGGGATGCCTGCCGCCAGCAGTCCTGGCAGGTTTTGACGGCTGACGCAAAGAAGTTGTCTAGAAGTAGGTTCTGAAGTTCTGGGTTAGATTAAACGTATCTTTTACTTTTCCCAGGAATATACTGATGATACAGCCCCCCACCCCACCAATATCAAGGCAATGCCATCATATTTGAGGGTCCAACCAATTTCAGTGGCTGCCTGTCTTAGCAGCATAAAGCCTTGAGTGTTAAAGATGATTTTGGAAGTATAGAGGGCCTTTCGAATGTCCTCCAAGAATAATTTTCTTTGTCACCTCTAAACTGGATCTTTTGAGGACCCTTCAGCTTTTTGCTAGCTCGAAATCTCTTGTTCTTTGGAGATGATAAGCACTGGGCAAAGACTGCTTCTCCAACAAGGGTGATGGCACACCATACTCCAGGGCTGAGATGGCAGTCCATATCCGTATGCCATTCTGCCCCTTACTGTCCCTGACTTTGGCAGTGAATGAATGCTGTCACTACTTTTGAACCTGAGAATATTGACTGTGATTTCAATCAGGAATGAGTCTAATATTGTCTTATTCCAGTCCTCAGATGCCTGTGCCAGCTCATTGCGCTCCATGCCCAGGACGTCCTTCATCAGGTGGTAAGACTCACAGATCTGCTGCATGTCCCTATGCTTGATCCCATTGTGCGCCATCTTCACAAAGTGTCCTGCTCCCTTGTCTCCCACCCAGTCGCAGCTGGCCTCCAGTTCCTGCTTTCACAGCGATGCCCTAGAAGATTGTCTTGATGTGGGGCTTGGCTTCTTTGTTCCCTCTGGGCATAAGTGATGGCCCATACTGGGTCCTTCCTCTCCACCACTAATGCTGCTCCCTACAAACAAGATTGCCTTGGCCTTGAGGCCTCAACATTGTCTCATGGTATCTTGATATTCAGAATTTCATCTATCAATGATGATGTCACCAGTGTCCAACAATGGTACCAATTTTTCAATGAAATCATCAACAGCCTGACCAGCCTTCACAAGCAGTATGATCTGCTGAGGCTTCTTCAGCTTGGAGACCATCTCCTTCAAGGTGTGAGCAGTAACCACTTTGGTTCCCTTTGTCTCAATGGCCAGGATATCATCAACTTTGGAAGCTGTTTTATTAAAAATACAAATGACAAAGCTGTGATCAGTTCTGTTCAAAATTAAGTTCTGGCCCATGACAGCTAGTCTAATCAGTGTGATATCAGCTTGGGCCGTGCCAGGGGTGGTGACTGGACAGGAACAAAAGAGAGGTGGAGAGCAAGGGACACATGGCACTGGCCATCATCATTTTAATGTATAATTTTGGTAACCTACTTATTTCATTTTTTTGTGTCCCTTGCAATTCACATATCATACCACTAGGTGACAGAGGATCATCATAGCATTAGTAGGTTTATTAGAGTAGATGTAAATGCTTTTCTAATTTTTATATTATTCAAAACATTGTTATTTAGACTTTAAGAGTTACTAGCAAATATTGGCCTTTAAAGAACCAAATGCTCAAGAAAAATGCATATGCTGTACTTATTATTATTTATCCTCAAAGCTGAATTATATAATTAATTAATGCTTCACACTCATTTAAAGTTTATTTTAGTGTCCAAAAAATAACCCAATTAAAAAATGGGCAAAGGACCTGAATAGACACTTTTCTAAAGAGGACATACAGATGGGCAATAGACATATGAAAAAAAGATGCTCAACGTCACTAATCATCAGAGAAATGCAAATTAAAACCACAAGGAGATGTCACCTCACACACCTGTCAAAATAGCTATCTATCATTAATAAATCAACAAACAACAAGTTGTTGGTGAGGTTGTAGAGAAAAAGGAATGCTTGTGCACTGTTGGTGGGGATGCAGACTGGTGCAGCCACTGTGGAAAGGAGTATGGAGGTTCCTCAAATAATTAAAAAGAGAATTGCCTTATGACCCAGCAGTTCTACTTCTATGTACATATCTGAAGAAACCCCAAATACTAATTGGAAAAGATATATGTACCCCTATGTTCATTGCAGCATTATTTAAATTAGCCAAGATATGAAAGCAACCTTAGTGCCCATCAATGGGAAGAAGACATAATATATATATATATACAGTGGAATATTACTTGGCCACAAAAAAGAAAATATTTCCATTTGTGACAACAGGGATGGACCTAGAGGATATTATCCTAAGTGAAATTAGTCAGACAGAGAAAGACAAAGGGTGCTTGATTTCACATATGTGTGAAATTATTAAAAAAAACAAAAATAAATGAACAAACAAAATAGGAATGGACTCATAGATGCAGGAAACAAATTAGTGATTGCCAGATTTTACAGGGGTTGGGGGGATGGGTGAAAGGATTAAGGAATTAAGAAGTACAAATTGGGAGTCACAAAATAATCATAGGAATATAAAAATATGGCATAGGAAATATAGTAAATGATACTGTAATAACTATGTATGGTGCCAGGTGGGTACTTGAGTTCTTGAGTTATTAAGGGGATCACTTTGTAAATTATATAATTGTCTAACCACTATGCTGTACACATTAAACTAATATAAAATAATATTAAATGTCAACTGTAATTGAAAAATAAAACTTAAAAAATAAAGTTTACTTTGGGATCCAATATTCTAGGAAACTGTACATGACTTTGGGTTCTAAGCCATGTTAAGTGGTAATACTCCTTTCTATAGGCTCTGATATTAATTTACAGAATTATTTTTTATTTGCTTTGATGTCTAGTTTTTAAAGGTACCTTTACATCAGATAGAAGGTAGATGTAGCTATAGATTAAAATTTAAAAATCCCAGCAACCTAGCAGAGTATGTAACACATGATAGATATTCAATAAACACTCATTTCCCTTATTTCTAGTTCTTTTCTGAACCTAAGAACAGAGAAGCTACCCTGGTTTATTTTTCTCAAATTAAATTAAGATATTTTTCTTTCTTTTCCCTTTCTCCCTCCCCACTTTCCTTCCTTCCTTCCTTCCTTCCTTCCTTCCTTCCTTCCTTCCTTCCTTCCTCTCTTCCTTCTAGTTTATTTAGAATCTAAATAGATTCTAATTTATTTAGTTAAAATAGTTATTACTAATTAACCTGGGCTATTTATTACTTTTAGAAAGCCTTCAATCAAGAAATATTTAGACTTAATATGAATGAAGAGCAGTGCTTAAATCTGTTGGAGAAAAGAATAGTAATAAAAAATACAGGAGACTGAACAGCAACTGGTTTGTTTTACAGATTATCTCTACCGTTCTTTAAGGAATGCTACAGGATGCAGACGGGTGCAGCCAATGGCGCGACCCCCTCCCCCAAGTCCTGCATGCATTTTTCACAGAACATTACATCCTGAAAAGAAATAAGAAAGGTTCTGATTCCATCATAATCCCCCAATTGATATGTGTATATATATGTGTGTGTACACAAACATTTTGTATATACGTATATGCATACATATATAAATACATATATATAAATACACACACACACATATATGTTTGGCTTAAGAGGACTAAAACTGGATTATGTATTTCTCACTTTTTGTCTTGTTGTTGGATGGAAAAACCATCAATCCTGACATTTGGATTTCTAACTGTTATATTATAAATACACTAAAAATGCAATGTAATTGGAAAGTTTTTGAGCAAAAGATTATTTGTTTTGGGCTCCTTGGTTCAATATCATCCTTATATGTGTCATTTAAGGAAAATTCATATAGTTTTTGAGAAAATTTTTATTTTTAAAATGTACTTTTCAGGATTATTTTTTACTTTTCTGCTCTCTCTCTCTCTCTCTCACACACACACACACACACGAAATTATTTAATTTTATTCTCTTGCATTTGGGACAAGCTTGGTAGCAAGCTTGGGAAAAAAGTGGAAAATGGCCATTTAGCCTAAGAAACTAGATTGCAGCTTACCTCTACTGAGAAACCATTGTATATAGATGAGAAAATATTGAATATTTCTGACAGTGATTTAATGTTACCCAGTTGAAAGTCATCTGACAGTTTTAAATATGGAAAGTTTAGTCTCATTTACATCAGCAGATATTAAAATTTCTTCAATTCCTTATGGCTATGTTAGTCTGGATGTGCATAATGTTTTTTTAAAATAAGACTCAGCAGAAAAGTCTCCATAACAATCTGGAGGTTTGGAAGAAACAAAATTACTTTTTTATGACAACTGAATAGCTTCTAAAATCATTAAAGTGTTTCTTCACTTTCGCCATGGGTTTCAGCTGAAGGATAAATTTTGAATATAAAAGTGTTTTCCAGCCTAACTATGGGAAGCATTGCCTGGTAGTTTGAGGTGAGAAGGAACCTTGGCACCATCCTCTCTCTCCTTCTAGGTCCAGCCTCCATTCCTCGAGGGGGTTGTTCCCAGCCCTACAGCCAGCTGGGGTGGAGCAGGGCCTAGAGCCCCTGATTGTGATGTTCAATGTGACTTCATTCTAAGCTGTTCTGTCAGTTCTGGAGGCTCCAGCCTCCCCCACCTCTTCTTTGAGATTCTTTCAATGATGTAGAAGAGGCATATTTCTGTTGAAAGGCAGTGTGCTTCAGTATCAAAGCAGGAATGACGAATCCTACCCAAGGGTTCTTAAGCACAGAAATATAAGTCTTGAACATAGATGTAAATGAAACATTAATGTAATAGTCTATAATAAAGTAGCAATATTAGCAGGAAACTTTGAGGCACAAACCAAACCATACAAGAAAACAAGTCTTAATATGACACAGTAGAAAGTATTTACCTCAGATACCCATAATTGAGACTTTCAATTACTTACTGTCTACTTAAAATCATGACGTAAGCAAAGCATCAAACTTCTATTGTTACTTGCTCCTGATCCTCACCTGTCCCTGGAGAGAGAATCTTTGTATAAACACATTTTGTTCCCTTCTTCCATTTTTTTCACAAGCAGAAATTCAATAATTTTTGTTGTATTTTGCTTAGACAATTGAGAATTTACAAGTAGTATTAAACATTTCTCTTCTTTTTAAATCTTATTTTAATTATTGTTCAAGTACAATTTTCTATCTTTTACTCCCACCCCAGCCTGCCCACCCAGCCCTCCCTACCTCCCTCCCATCATTTCTCTTCTTTTTGAAATGTAAATAACTTAACACCCTCTGTTAACTTTTTCAATTCTCCAAAAATTGAGGGAACAGTGAGGGATTGATTTGCTTCCTAAAACTTAAGGCTAAGCAACAAAGAGATTTAAGGGTGAGACAAGGTTTTTCTGAAGTGATAATTAATTGGTTACATCTCTATTTTATGTTTTGATTCAGGAAAAAAAACTAAAAACATAAAAACCTGGTATTTATTATTATTGGATGAAAGCATGCCAAGGATCAATAGAAGGTGTTATAAAGGTACATGTCTTGATTTTCAAAGGAGAATAATTGAACATTTATTTAGAAATGTCAGCACTGAGTTATGAGAATGTCACCCTATCATTCTCTCAGACCAGAAACACAGGAAATTCTCAATCTGAAGATATTTCTAGAGATTAGTGTTCTTTAAGGCAAAGCTTAAGTTTAATTTTGTGAGTAAACCTTTAGATGGATCTCAGAACCCTTTTTCAGAGAGCTTTCAAATGCAAACTGGTTTGACCAAACATGTGGGGAGTTCCAGAAATGACATTCTTATTCGTGTTTCCTTGAAGTAGAATCACATATAATTGTTCCAAGGTTGCTGAATATTGAAAATAGAAGAAAGCTCATCTATTTAAGGGCGTATTTTGACTTTACCAAGCAAGATACAATACATATTGCTATTTCCACATTTCTCATGGTTCTTCAAAAGTCACATCAGAAATGTCAATTCGATGTTTACTGAACACATTTATAACTGTGACAGAGGTTATGGTCAAGAAACAGATAACAACCCCCTCCTTTCCTTACATCAAAACCATTGCATCTTTTTCACTTTTCTGACCTTGCTGTCTTGATCACCCTCCCATTAGTTACTTGTGAACCCTTAGATGTCCTGTAAAACTTCAACTTCAATTTCTTCTTCTCTGATATGTCTCCCTAGATTCAACCGAACTGAGTTAACCCCTTTCTCCTCTGTGTTTCCAAAGAATTGTGTTCATTTTGCACATGATAACATTTCGAATGTTGTATGGCAGGTGTTCCCATGTTTCCCATGTTCTGTCTCTACTAGGTTTAAGATCATGTCTGAATCAGCTCTGAAAATGTCTCCAACATAAGGTCTCATTAAAGATTTGATGACTGTCTTTGAGGAGCTTATGGTCAATCAGGGAGCAAATGTGAAACAACCAGAAATCATAGGAGGAAAAATTAATTTACTAATTCATTCAACAATTTCTTTTAATTGCCTATTTTGGCCTGGGTATAAAAATGAATTAGATGGACTTGGTACCTGACTTCATAGAATTGAAAATTTGGGCTTAAAGATAGATATTAAATAATGAATTACACAAATGATTTGTAACAAGTGTAACAATAAAGAAGAGCAAGGTGCCAGGAGAACAAAGAATAAGCACAGGCAACAGCATGTTCAAAGGCTCTGGGGTGAAAAGAAGCTTGATCCTTTGGGGAAAATGAGAGGAGATCGATGTTTCTGATACAGGACTGGAAGGATGAGACAGGCAAGAGATCAATGTGGGAAGCTGGGCAGAGGCCAGACCATGCAGGGATTTTAAGGCCACATTAAAATGTCTGGAATTTATTTTAAAATCAAAAGAAAGGCATTGAAGAGTATCAAGTAGAACTACAACATTATTGAATTTATTTATTTAAAAAAGATTATTCTAGCTGCCAGGTGAATATTGGAAGTGAGTAGATGGTAGTTGGGTAAATGATGATTGTACTTGTGTGATGTCAGTTGTAACAAGGTAAGTGGATGGATTTGAGAAGGTTTCAGAGGCTAGAATCCACAATGTTTACAGATTGTTTGGATTTACATGTATGTATGTGTGTGTGTGTAAGAGGGTGCAGCCAGAGGGCCCCCAAAAGGAGGATTTGTAATGGGGTTCAGAACTCAGGGTGTCCAGGAAATATTAAAAATATGGGATGTCCACAAGTCTGAGCTGGGGGATGGGACACATGGAGCAGGGCCATTGAGTTGTTTTGCATAGCAACGTTTTGCAGATAACCTCTAGAACAGTCACTGAACATATCTGGAACCTTTAACTTGTTTCATGGATATGTTAAATAGCTGTGGCCATGCTTTGAGACTGGGAGAAGGGAGTGACTTCCACCCAAGATGTAACGGGGAGAAAACTCCCCCTGGTTATAGAGCCTGTGTGAGAGCCTGGAGATGATTGGCTCCACACCACAGGGCCACACCTGCCCAGACTTACTATGGCAGCCCAGAAAAGCTGGAAAATGTGGGAGTGCTGGCAAGTGTAACCAATTGTGGGAGGAGTAGGAAATGGGACTTCAGAGGAAGATTAGCGCTGGGATTTAAACCCAGGTGTGGCAGCCATGACAAGAATCACCACACAGCTTTAGCAGGGAACCGCCATGTGGCTTTGGGTCTCCCTTTGCCACACAGCTTAGGAAGCTGGAAAGCAAGATGTAGCAGTGATGCAGAGCTCTCGTTTAGCAGTTCAGAAGAATGCAGGAGAGATGCTGTAGGAAGGAAAGGGGTGAAAGAACTCTTGCTGGTGGGCCATCAGAAGGTGCCATGTGGTTTTGGAATAAGAACTGGAGATCCCAGAGACACAGCTGATAGTGCCGGGAATCGAGGGAGGCCTACCAGCTGAACACAGATTACTGGGAAGAACCAGAGCCTGCCAGAGTCATGGACTTCTATTTCTTTTTCTGAGATACAGTACCCTAGACTGGGCAAAGTAGGAAAGAAAGGACGGTGTGTGTTTTAAGGGATTTTGATGAAGACATTAAGTCATTACTCTTAAGTCTGTATAACTTGAATAAATAATTCCTTTCCCTTTCATCAATCTCTAACATGGACAGCTATAATTCTCTGGTGAGGGGCAAAGTGAATCTAGTACAGGGGGACCCCAGGAGAAACAGGGATCAATCTGGTGGCATTGTGGGACCCTTCTTCCCTGGTGGCCAATCAGGGAAAATCATGGGAGACCACATGCACAGTAGCTTTAAAGCAATACAACTACTTGTACATGCGCAGTAAAAGCCACCAAAACTAGCCAGGAAGGATCTGCCCTATGAGAATAGAATCCCTCCAGCCCCTGAGGTCAATCTCTGCTTGGAGTTGGCCTGCTTCCATGTTTTCTTCTATAAACTCTGGGTGTTTGGTTCAATTCTTTGTCCCAATCACCAAGAACCTGGTGACAGTTTTTGGTGAGCCAGCCAGGAGAAGATACTGGAGTGGTAAGCCCCTTTGCTGCTCTGACACCCAGGATGCCCCTTTCCGTTGCCATCTATTTCATTTCGGTGAGTCTGATGTTCCCTGATGGAAGGTCAGCTGCTAAATTGCTGGCATGGGTCAGGCAGTTAAAAGCCACAAGAGCACCCACTGCCTGAAGACACCCATGATAGGATAACCTGGATGTGGAACAGGATTAGCCTTAGCCTCTTCCAGGTTCAAGAAAATGTTTGCACAATGGTCAGGCACACTGTGAAAATCACAAGACACTGCCCCATCCCATGGCCACTCCCTCAATAGGCATAGTTGGACCTTCCATACGGGATATCAGTCACTGCCTCGCCTGTGCTATGACTTCCTTTGCAGTCTCCTCATCAGGCCCACAGGTAGTCTTTTATGCTTGTCCTCCCCAACTGACTTTTGGCCTTTATATCTGCACTCGTACCACACTTGTCTTTTGTGTACAAAGGGTTCCTGCTGTCTTTGTACCCAGAATACCTACCTTGGGGTCACCAATAGTCCCATTGCTAAGCGTAGTTTTAGGGATGGGTCACTCCCATCTTTGGCATGTATATACTATCGTTGTAAGCAGCAACATCGCCCAGAACTGCTTAATAGGCACCTGCTGGTCATTTGTTACTAGAATGGCCAAGTGGAGCCACTCTTACCTAATTAATTGAATTTGGAATTCCAAGGTGGTTTTCTTGCCCCTATAGGGGTATTTTAATGTACCCTCTTTGTCTGTCATTTCTCTATGAGATCCACCTCCAGTATGAAAGGGGGTGCTTTAGACTCCTCTTGAGGTTCCTTCTGGGGAAATTTCAGACTCAGGTACAATTTCTTAAAGCTCTGGAAAATTAGATAGAATAATTGAAGGTCTTCTTTGTGATTTGGAAAAGAGTCATTTTATAATAAGATCATCTTGGTACCCCTCTTGATGGTTTACGGGGCCAGAAACTATCTTTCTAGTAAGACACTTCCTTTGCCCCAGATCTGAAAGTTTACAGGAAAATGAGGGTCTCCGTAGATGGAGTATACAAGAATGGAAATGTACTCAGGCCACAAGGATAGAGCAGTGAGTCTGGGGTTGTCAGGATTGTAGGCAATTGCTCAAAAATTCTGGACTGGTTCCTTCCCAACAGTCCTTTACCACCTAGACACTCAGTAGGACCATGATTTCTGCAAATGGTGTCCAGGGAACTCAAAACCTCTGAATTAAACAAAGAAAAAGAAACGGAAGTAGAGTGGCAATCCTCTCAAGTCTTTTAGATTTCTGTCGGCCAACACTCACTAGGATTTCTTTTTGCCACAGACATCTGGTAGGTTGGTGGGATCCCAGGGGACACCCATGGCCCACTAGGAAAGCTCCTGAAGCAAGCAAAGAGGGATGCCTCTAGACTGCAGAGGAGTATCTTTGTGGTTTTTTTCCTTCTCTTTAGGATCACTGCAGTCGAGATGGGAACCACACCTCTCATCCCTTCCAAATCACCATTGGGTTGCGTTCTTAGCAATTGTGATAAATTTGACCCCAAAAAATTAAAAAGGAAGAAATTAGTTTACCTTTGTAACACTGTTTGGCCCCAGTATGAATTAGGGGATGGAGAGATATGGTCCTGTCAATGCCCAAATGTTGGTCAGTTAGAAGATACCTTCCTTAGTTCCCCACCTGTCTCTCAAGGGAGATTAAGGGAACCCCAGAGTTCTGGAGTGCCTGCCCCTACCTCAGAGGGAGTGACCTGTCCAGCACCTTATGCTATGGACAACCTAAAGTTACAAACAGGAAAAACTCAGCCCACAGGACGTACTAGGAGTGGCACTTCTTATCTCCCTGCCACTCCTACTCTTGAAGGAGGTGGCAGGCACCGAAGGCGTGAAATGGGTGCAAGTGCCTCCTCTGTAACTGATTTACAACCATGTAAAGACAGGCCAGGGAGTTTTTCAGAGGACCCTTCACGTTTCACTAGTAATTTCCAGGCTCTTACTTTAGCATTTAGTATGTCACGGAGGGATTTGTACATAATTCTGAACACCTGCTGTTCCCCAGATGAGAAACAGCAGACCTGGGAGGAGGCCTGTAAACGTGCAGACCAGCTGCATACCCAGAACCCCTAGGCTCTGTAAGCCGAGCCCACATGTATGTTGGGGATTGGACACCAAGCCATGTGGGTGCACTGCCATTCTGGGTAAAATGGAGGATGAGCCATGTGAGTGACCCACCATGGAGGACGGGTCCTGCATGGATGCTGCCATCTCGGATGATGGGTCGCATGAGAGTTCCACCATCTTGGAACTAGGCAACATGGTGGGCTAAGTATTCTCTTCAGATTACGGGCTGTGTGCTGCTGCTGTGTGGGCACTGCAGAGTCAGGTTCTCTGTGCAACTGGTTCTGATAGGGATGGCTCTGGTTCTGAAGGCCATGAACTGGGGTCCATGGGTGACCATCTGATCTATAGGGTGTTTGCAAGGTCGAAGCCTCAGAAAGCTGCAGGATGTCCCTGAAAACCCAGGGACTTTTAGTGGAAGATGCCTATAGTGCCAGGGACTTTTAGCTGCCAGAGATTGAGTTTAAGTACTGAACTTAAGTGTAGTCCTTCGCAGCATGGGAAAGGAACAGGGATTAAAAGTGAATTATAGTTAAATCTGGATGGGTAAAAAAGGCTATAGTAGGTTTGTGAATGTTGCAGAAGGTCTGTGGGAAGCTGTAAAGATAAATGGAAATGTGAAAGTTTTGGAAAGAAATTACGTGGTGTTAGTAATGGAAGGTGTAAGACATGGAGATGCAATCTTGGTGGATATCAGAAAGAAAAGAATTTTCCTTCACGTTTTTTATTTTTCTCCCTCTCTGATCCCTCCAGAATGTGGCTTTCTGAAGGAGTGAGTGATGATATAAGGTTTCTTTGCATAAATCCAATAAGACCAATCATTAAATGGTAGTTTTGTTAACCAATATTTTGACTGGAATGTCACGCCTGTAGGAGGCATGTCTGGGTTCTGCTTGTCACCAGAAAGCCCTGAGGAACTGGGATTGACTTGTGAAGCTAGCAAAAGCCCATGGGAAAGATGGACCTCATACCTTGGTTGGTTGTGCAGTTCATGGAAGTCTTTCCAGGGAAGGAACGAAGGTTGCTTTCCTGAAAGATGGTTAAAAAAGGAATCTACAGGCACAATGGAAGCCTCAAGGGAGTGAAACAACTGGTGCAGGCGAAGCCGGATGGCAGATGTGTGGCTAAGCTTCTGTTCCCCAAGGGGCAGACTGAGAAGTCAATCTAAAGGTTCCCTGTGTGAGTTCCAGCAAAGTGGACTTAAAAGATCACAAGTGATCCAGGGTGCACTTGGTGTGTTTATGCAAATGAACAGACAAAATTAAAAGCTGAACTCAATGTAGTTCCTTCAATGACAATGAAGGTGATCTTAGGGAGAAAAACTGTAGTTCAAGGAAAATCACAATGCTCAGTATTGGATATCAGAATGGCACAGCTAACTGTCTTAAAAGTTTGTTTTCATTTGGAAGTTGAAACTGGGTTTGTAATATCACCAAAGATGTTCAATTTTCAGGCACGAAGGACCTGTCAAATTGCCACTATTAGATGTCATTGCAGCAAAGGCCTTGTAATTGGATGTCTTCCTAAAAGACAGTCTCACAGGCGCAGAGACTGGTTTGGGGATTGTTGTATGAATTAACATTTGGGTTCTTCCTTCTGTTTTCATAAGGCATATGCCTACGACCTCATTACCTGAGTGATTACTTGCAATAAAGACCTCACTTAAGGAGCCCATCTTCATCATCGCCCCTCAAAACTCAACAGTTTGGTTGAACTAAGTGGTTGCTGGTGAAAGGTTAGGGCAATGTGTGGGCTTCACCTTGAACTGATTTTCCCTTTTCTGTCCTAATGGCTTGGACAGAAAGGGCCTAGAAATCTGAAAGGGGGGAAATCCTAAAATATTCCCCTCAGCCTGAGCTAAGTGTAGTGGGCCACAAGGGCTTTGGACAGATGTAGCATGCCTTGTACACCTTCCTCCAGATAAGCCATTCTTTACCTAAGTTCCTCCCTTCGTCACATGCATCTGTGGGATATAGTGTTGGATGAGCAGTAGAAGCATGAGAGAGAAGAAAATATCAAAGATGACCCTCAGGTTTCTTAATAGAGTATGTTTTTAAATGTTTATGTGGACAAATTTAAGAAATGGCAGACTACCGACCCCAACCTCCATCATCAGTCTTCAACCTGAAGTCCCATTGGGTTGATACACAGTATTTGGGTGTCTCCTATAAAAATGTATCTCTGATGATGTGGTGAGAAGGAACTTTTTAAAACATTAAAATTATTTTTAAAGTATAGTCTACATGCAATATCATATTATTTTCAGGTACACAACATAGTAAAGCATTTTTAGTAAAGATTGTTGAAATGCTAACTTCTAGGAAAGAGTGGTGTGCATGAGCCTTGTCCAGGGAGGGGCTCTTACCGTAGCTGCAGGACTGGGAGAAAAGAGAGGCAAGCTTTCCTTATTGGCAGATGTCATAATGTTGCTGACTCGAGAGGTCCTAAAAAAGATATACTGTCTCCAGAGAAACGGAATCAGCAACTGTGTAATTGCATATTAAATCTATTACCCTTTGCTTTCAGCTGAGCTCTTCGTGAACATCATGACAATCTTTTTTTCACAACCTTAAAGAATCTAGTTGTTTCACTGTCTCCAATGTCTGATTTCCTGCAACTTCCCTGAATTATCCAGCTCATAAGCCTATAATATGTCTGTGACTCAGCATCTCTTACTAGTTAATGTAACACATTCTAAAGCTGTTTCAAAAAAGCCTTAGCTTCCTGCCTGCCACCCCCACCTGCCCCCCATTTCCTGTCCTTGCACTAGAGGTAAACCAGCGCACCTGATCAAACTGATGAACTTTTTCATAACTGCACTAGATGGCGGTAGAGGAGCTCCTTCGCTGTGGTTGAAAAAGCCTTTGTGCAAGGGGAATGTGTATGAAAAATGGTCAAGTTCAGCTTCCCTCCGTCACCTGAATTTAAAGGCAGAAAGAAGATGAAAGAGGAAAAGCAACACAGTGAGCTAAATGCTGCTTCATCAGTTCAATCTGCTTGGTATTCATGTCACACAAAGAAAAGGTTTTTCAAGTACACTTGTCTTTTGCTTAATGAAGGAAATGCATTTGTTTTCTTTTTAAGCTATAAAATTAACTTCCATTAAAAATCCTATTTTTCCTCATGAAAGTTCATTATTAAATTTGGGATATAGTTCTTTAGAGAAAAAGGGTTCAATAGTATTAGTAAATCATAGGAATGCAGCACATCTTTTAAAATAGCTTATTTTTTAAAAATATTTTTTTGTTGAATTTACTATTACAGTTTTCCCAATTTTTCCTCCTTTATCACCCCTCTGCCCTACCCCTACAACCCTCCAGCATTCCCACCCTTACTTCATGTCCCTGGGTTGTACATATAAGTTCTTGGAGTCCTCTGTTTCCTATACCATTTCTTATCTCTCCCCATCTGTTTTATGCCTACCATGTTTCTTCTTCCCTGTACCTCCCCCCCCCCCATTTATCCCTTCCCCCACCCCACGGAAATGGCTTGGTTTTGATGAACTCCTTTAACTTGACCTTATCTGGGAAGCACTTTCTCTGCCCTTCCATTCTAAATGAAAAATTCCCTGGATAGAGTATTCTTGGATGTAGGTCCTTGCCTTTCATGACTTGGAATACTTCTTTCCAGCCCCTTCTTGCCTGCAAGGTTTCTTTTGAGAAATCAGCTGATAGTCTAATGGGAACTCCTTTGAAGGCAACTGTTTCCTTTTCTCTTACAGCTTTTAAGATTCTCTCCTTATCTTTATTCTTGGGTAACTTAATGATGATGTGCCTTGGGGTGTTCCTCTTTAGGTCCAACTTCCTTGGGACTCTCTGGGCTTCCTGGACTTCCTGGAGGTCTATTTCCCTCACCAGATTGGGGAAATTTTCCTTCATTATTTGTTCAAATAAATTTTCAATTCCTTAGTCTTCCTTTTCTCCTTCTGGTGCCCCTATAATTCGGATATTGGAAAGTTTCAGGTTGTCCCAGAGGTCTGTAAGTCTCTCTTCACTTTTTCCAATTCTTGTTTCTTCATTTTGATCTGGATGGATGTTATTTTTTCATTTTGTTCCAAATTATTGCTTTGAGTCCTGGTTTCCTTCCTGTCACTGTTGGTTCTCTGAATATTTTGCTTTATTTCACTTTGGGTATCCTTCATTTGTTTCCTCATTTTTCAACCAAGCTCAATCAGTTCTGTGAGCATTTTGGTTACCAGGGCTTTAAATTCTCCATCAGATAGGTTGGCAATCCCCTCATCTCTTAGCTCTCTTTCTGAGGTTATGCTCTGTTCTCTCATTTGGGCCATATTTCTTGTCTTGGCACAGCTGATAGGTTGTACGGGGGCGGGACCGTAGGTATTCACCCAGGCAGGAAACCCTCTTTGCTGCGCACATGGTGCTGCTTGTGGGGGAAGGGCCAGAGAGGGAATGGTGTGGCTAGCCTGCTCATCTCTAGCCCACTTTTCAACAGACTCACAGACTCTTGTGTGAGACTGGGAGCTTCTCCTACTTCAGCATCCCCAGCCATAGCCCACAGCCACCTCTGAGTCCCCTTAAGTCAGCCCCTCCGGTGCAGCCCACCGAGCTCTGTAGCTAGCCCTTTCCCCAAGGTCCACCTGCATGTGTTAGTTTTTCTCAGTTGGCTTGCAGGGTCCACCACCTTACCGGTCTGGTTGTTCTGGCTCATTTTTTCTTCAATTTCTTTGTTGTCAGAGTTCCATGCAGTGTGATTTTTCTGGCGCTTTTGTTTATTTATTGATTTCAGATTGGTTGTTATCCTCCTTTTGGTTGTGCAAGGAAGCAAAGGGTCTCTACCTATACCTGAATCTTGGCCAGAACTCTGAAATAGCTTATTTAAAGAAATATAATAATCTACTGAAAACATTGACAGTAGTATTAAAATATTGGCATATATTTACAAAATATCAGTAATGTGTTATATTGCAAATATGTCATAAAATAGAAAACATTAAGAAATAAAATAAAACACCAGGTTCTTTGGAAGTAAATGATCAACATTTCTTGCTATTCACTTATTAAATGTTTAGTAGTTTCGTTCAGTTTTTCCATTGCCTTGAATTGTCTTACTGCTTTTGAACTGTATATTAAGCATAATTCATTAAACTTTTTTTCCGTATGTGGTATTGGGCTGTTTCCAAGTATTAGCTTATACTGAGTCTTTAATGTCCAAAGCAATGTTGTATTCATTTACCTGACGGTACCTGTTTCTTATTAACTGTGGTATTATTACCAACTAACATTTGTGTGTGTTCTTGTTTACAGAATTCTTCTTCACATGCATTATTTCATTTAATCTTTACAATATGTAGAGATGATTATTACTCCCATTTTACAGGTGAGAAACAGGAAGACATAAAGACTAAGTAACTTGTCCAACTTCACACACTTTTAAAAATTTATTATTATTTATTATTTTTACTTTTTTAATTGATGTTCTAATACAGTTGTCTCAATTTACCCACCATCACTTTCTCCTGACCTACCCATGCCCACCTCCCACCCTCAATCCCACCATCCCTTGGCTCCACCCATGAGTCCCTCATTCACGTTAATTTACATCCCTTTCCCTTCTTTCCCACATTATTTCCCTCTCCCCTCCCCTCTGGTTACTGTCAGTTTGTTGTTGATTTCAATGTCTCTGGCTACATTTTGATTGCCAGTTTGTTTTGTTAATTAGGTTCCACTTATAGGTGAGATCGTATAGTATTTGTCTTTCACGGACTAGCTTACTTCACTTAGCATAATACTTTCCAGTTGCATCCATGTTGTTGCAAAGGGTAGGAGTTCCTTCCTTCTTTCTGCTGCATAGAATTCCAATGTGTAAATGTACCATAGTTTTTTGATCCACTCATTTACTGATGGGCACCTAGGCTGCTTGCAGCTCTTGGCTATTGTGAATTGTGGTGCTATGAACATTGTGATAGTTCATTGGGTAGCTCATAGTTCTTTTGAATTAGTGTTTCAGAATTCTTAGGGTATAAACCCAGCAGTGGGATTGCTGGGTCAAAAGGCAATTCCATTTTTAGTTTCTTGAAGAAATTCCCTACTGTTTTCCACAGAGGCTGCACTAGTTTGCATTCCTACCAACAGTGCACTAAGGCTTCCTTTTCTCCACAACCCTACCAGCACTCATTGTTAATTTGTTTATGATGGCCATTCTCACTGGTGTGAAATGGTATCTCATTGTGGTTTTAATTTGCATCTCTCTGATGGCTAGTGATGCTGAGTATACTTTCATATCTCTGGGCCCTATCTATGTCCTCCTTAGAGAACTGGCTGTTCAGGTCCTTTGCCCATTTTTAATGGATTGTTTGTCTTCCTGATGCAGAGTTGTGTGATTTCTTTATATATTTTGGAGATCAAACCCTTGTCAGAGATATCATTGGCAAATATATTTTCCCATCCAGTTGGTTCCCTTTTCGTCTTGCCAATGTTTTCTTTAGCCACGCAGAAGCTTTTTACTTTGATGAAGTTCATTTGTTTATTCTTTCCTTTATGTCCCTTGCTCTAGGGGACATATTGGTGAAAATAATGCTGCGTGGAATATCTGATATTTTCCAGCCTATTTTCTCCTCTAAGACTTTTATGGTATCATGACTTTTATTTAAGTCTTTTATCCGTCTCAGGTTTAATTTTGTGTAAGGTGTAAGTTTGTGGTTGAGCTTCACTTTTTTGCATGTAGCTGTCCAGATCTTGCAACACTATTTGTTGAAGAGGCTATATTTATTACATTTTATGTTTCTACCCTCTTTGTCGAGTATTAGTTGACCATAACGACTTGGGATTATTTCTGGGCTTTCTGTTCTGTTTCATTGATCTATATGTTTGTTCTTATGTGAGTACCAGACTGTAGTGATTACTGTGACCTTGTAATATAGTTTGATGTCAGGTATGGTGATCCCACCTTCTTTGTTCTTCTTTCTCAGAATTGCTGCAGCTATTCAGGGTTGTTTAGTGTTCCCTATAAATTTTTGAAGTGTTTGTTCTATATCTGTGAAATATGTCATTGGTATTTTAATAGAGATTGCATTGAATGTATAAATTGCTTTGGGTAGTATAGACATTTTGATGATGTTAATTCTTCCAGTCCATGAAGATGGTGCATGCTTCCATTTATTTGTGTTTTCCTTTATTTCTTTCTTCAGTATTGTGTAGTTTTTAGAGTACAGGTCTTTAACCTCCTTGGTTAGGTTTATTTCTAGGTACCTAATTTTTCTTGTTGCTATAGCAAATGGGATTTTTTTCCTGTTTCTGGTATTTCATTGCTGTTGTACAAAAATGTCATCAGTTTATGAATATTGACTTTATATCCTGCTGTTTTGCCAAATTCACTTATTAGGTTGAGTAATTTTTGGTTGAGTCTGTAGGGTTTTCTATGTACATTATCATGTCATATGTAAACAATGACAGCTTTACTTCCTCCTTTCCAATTTGGATGCCTTTTATTTCTTCTTGTTTGACTGCTGTGGCTAGGATTTCCAATAGTATGTTGAATAGGAGTGGTGAGAGTGGGCCCCCTTGTTTTTTTCCTGATTTTGGTGGGAAAGTTTTTAGTTTTTGCCCATTGAGTATTATGTTGGCTGTTGGTCTCTCATATATGGCCTTTATTATGTTCAGAAATGCTCCCTCTATTCCCACTTTGCTGAGTGTTTTTATCATAAATGGGTGCTGTACCTTATCAAATGCTTTTTCCACATCTATTGATATGATCGTGTGATTTTTGTCTTTCCTTTTGTTTATGTGATGTATTATGTTTATTGATTTGGGAATATTGTACCACCCTTGCATCCCTGGGATGAATCCTACTTGGTCATGGTATATGATCTTTTTAATGTATTGCTGGATGTGGTTTGCCTATATTTTGTGGAGGATTTTAGCATCTATGTTCATCATTGATATTGGCCTGTAGTTTTCTTTGTTGTGTCTTTTTCTGGTTTTGGGATTAGGAAGATGCTGGTTTCATAAAAAGAGTTTGGGAGTCTTCTGTCTTCTTGGGCTGTTTGGAAACCTCTGTGAAGGATAGGGGTTAACTTTTCCTTAAATGTTTTGTAAAATTCTCCTGTGAAACTATCTGGTCCAGGGCTTTGGTGCACTGGGAGTTTTTTGATTACTGATTCAATTTCATCAGCTGTTTTTGGTCTGTTCAGGCTGTCTGCTTCTTCATACAGTTTTGGAAGATTATATTTTTCTAGAAATTTCTCTATTTCATCTATGTTTTTAATTTTTTTGTCATACAGTTCTTTGTAGTAATTTCTTACAATCCTTTGTATTTCTGTGGTATCAATTGTAATGTCTTCTCTTTCATTTCTGATTGTGTTTATTTGGGTCCTCTCTTATTTTCTTGATCAGCCTGCTTAAAGGCTTGTCAATTTTGTTTATCTTTTCAAAGAACCAGCTCCTGGATTCCTTGATCCTGAGAATTGTGCTTTTAGTCTCTATGTCATTTAATTCTGCTCTGATCTTGATTGTTGTTTTCCTTCTACTTGCTCTGGGCTGTCTTTGTTGTTGTTCCTCCAGGTCTTGTAGACATAGGGTTAGGTTGTTTGTTTGAAATGTTTCTATCTTCTTTGGGTAGGCCTGTATCACTATGAACTTCCTTCTCAGGACTGCCTTTGCTGTGTCCCATAAGTTGTGGATTGTTGTGAGTTCATTTTTATTTGTTTCAAGAAACTTTTTGATTTCTTCCTAGTTCTCATTCTTGACCCATTCATTGTTTAATAGCATGCTATCCAACCTCTGTGAGTTTGAGTGTTTTTAGCTTTTTTTCTCCTAAGTTTGGTTTCTAGTTTCAGTTCCTTGTGTTCAGAGAAAATGCTTGATATGATTTCAATTTTCTTGAATTTGTTAAGGCTTGTTTTGTGTCCTATCATGTGGTCTGTCTTTGAAAATGTTCCTTGTGCATTTGGAAAGAATGTGTATTTTGCTTCTTTGGGATGAAAGGCTCTATATCTATCAATTAAGTCCATTTGATCTAGGACATTGTTCAATGTCACAATATCTTTGTTGATATTTTGTTTGGCAGATCTATCCATTTTTGACAGTGGGGTATTAAAATACCCTAGTATAAGTGAATTGCAGTCTATATCTTTCTTGAAGTCCTCCAAAATTTTCCTTATGTGTTTGGGTGCTCCTATATTGGGTGCATATATATTTATAATGTTTGTGTCTTTTTGATGGATTCTTCCCTTGAATATTATGAGGTGTCTTTCTGGGTCTGTTTTTATGGCCTTTGTTTTGAATTCTATTTTGTAAGATATAAGTATTGCTACCCTGGCTTTTTTTTTTCCCTCTCCATTTGCATGGAATTTTTCTTTGCAGCCCTTCACTTTCAGTCTGTGTAGGTCTTTTGTTCTGAGGTGGGTCTCTTGTAGGCACACTTTTTTTCCACATCAGTCAGGTAATGGCCCAATATTGTAACAAGGTTGAGTGGGGCATATCTCACACAAGAGTGTGACTATGCGATCATCATGCTTATGAACTACAAAAAGATTAGGTAAGACACATTTTAAATAACAGAACTTTAAAATGAACTTAGGGTTTTTTTGCATCTAAATCATAGGATCTTTCTATTACTACTCACTGACTCCCAATTGGCATATGTAAATAATTACATTCACTTAAATACCAAAAACTGAACAGACACATATAAAGAAGAAAAAACAATGTCCCACTGTGGATGGCTCAGTGAAGACAAGGGAGAGCCAGATTATAGAGGGCCTTATAAACCGTAAAAGAGGGACTACTTTTAAGGATTACAGGAAGCCATGGAAAGGTTTTAAACCAAGGCAGTACCTGATTTGCTTTTTATGAAAAACAACCCTGGTTACAGTGTGGGGAATTATATGGAGTCCACAGGAGTGGCTGTGGTGAGATTGGTTGGGCAGTGATAACAACATTTCAGGAGAAAGAGTTGGCTTTGGTCGGTGGCAAAGGGCCTCATGAAAAGTGGGCAGATTTGAGGGATATTCAGCAGTTAGAATGAGCAAGTCTTCATGACTGGCTGCAGACTGGGGATTTTAAGATGAGCAGATGGATGGTTATGAAACCAAAACTCAGCTTCCACTGCCTATGGCAATGAAGACCATCGTGAGATAAGTGCTGGTGCAAAAGAGTTTATTCGGGTGCTGTGACCTGGGAGAATGGCAGGCTCCCTCTCAAAGACCATTTCCCCTTCCTCCTTAAGCCCATTGTTCTTATAGGGATAGGGAGGGGAGAGTTCTTCTTTTCTCTGCCCAAATATCTTGTTTGTTTTTGGCACACTGGGAACCTATCCATGCATCCTTTTAGCCTTTGGGCATTCAGGGTAATAACCATCTCTCCCTGGTGCTTCCTGACTATCTACCACGTGGGGAGGGGTTGCTGCAGGTCCTGCCATCCAGAAACCTGGAGATACCTTGCCGCCCTCGTTCTGCCTCTGGTTGCTGGACATAGCACCACACATCCTGGGGAGCTGGCTGGAGTCCCCAGGGCACCCCTGGATACTAGAGTACCTACATCCTCTCTGAGGTCTTCTTGTGGCCCCCACATCCCAAGGCCTGCCCCTCCTAAGTGGCCAGCCCCAAGCTCACCCTGCTGCCAGCTCTCAGCACTCCAGCTGACTGTCTATGGTAACAGAGGTGTTATTTACTAAAATAGAAAATACTGGTAGAACATCTGATTTTTTCCTGAGATGTCATTTGACTACCATCTAATTAATCAATAAAAATCCCTGTTAATAGAATTTCTTTTGTAGTTTATAATTGCAGTTCAAAAAGGCTACATTCTTGCCTGAAGTACTATTCTTCCAGTCTTTTCCCATCACAGACCTAAGCCTAATCTGTCTCCTCCAAGAAATCCCTTTTATTTTTCCTGCTGGAAATCTGTCCTTCCTTTGTTCTCCCAAAGCACCACCTCTATACCTTTGGTTTAGCTGTTGTCACACTCTGCTGTTACTTTTGGATTTGTATCTATGGCCTTGACCAGACTATAATCCTCTTGAATTACACTTGGATAAACATAGACTGAATAAATACTTGAATTAATAGATTTGAATTTCCACTTTCCTTCCATCTTACTGCAAGTAAGATGGTTTTCCAATTTAAAAAGGGAAATTTCAACATTGTAAATAAGAAACTTAAGCCAAAGATGGGAAGAGGAGGGGATTAGGAGCCACAAAGTGCTCTTATCTAAAATAATTTAAATTTGATTTCCAGACCCTTTACTTTAGAGACCAGTGAAAGACGTTAGTTGTGATCTTAGAACTATTAATAATAATCTTTTAGAGGTCATATAGGCTGTCAGTAATCTCAAATGAATGTAAACAAGAGAATGCCATAATTCTAATTAGGAAAGAATGGTAGGTTCAACAAACAATAAATAACCAATTTTTATTTAAATTACAGAAATAAATTTATTAACTACCCCATTTATTTATTCTTTGAAAATATATTGACTGCTGAGGATACAAAGATGAGAAGAAGGAAGTCACAGCCTCTTGAAGGAATGAAAAAAAATACGATGTGATATGTGTTATAATAGCAGTGTATATATAATGCTAGGTAATATAAATGAGAGAGAAATTAATTGTGTCAGATCATGTGGTCAGGAAAGTGGCATTTTAGTTGCTCTTTAAATGGTGAATAGGAATTCCCCAGCAATAAAATAGGAAAGAGCATCACAAACCTGCAGAAATGCATAAAGTCATCAGAGGGTCACAATGCCTGTTTGAGTGGCTGGGGCAGAGGATGTATGGAAGAAAAGGACCTGGTATAACCCCCAAAGGATCTGGCCTAGGAGCCATAAGAAATTGGAGTTTGACCTTACAAAATTTTAGAGCTTATTTTAAAAACACATGGTTTACAAATGTGCAGAAAAAATGTAGTGATGGATAAGAATATAGTGATGTGTGTGAGAACCCATAGTGTGTGGCACAGAGGAATATTCAATAAGTATTGAATGGATAAAATTACATTCATAAGGAAGTTTTTCAATAGCCACAATTTATGCTATTTATGATATAAAATAAATCTATATGCATCAATAGCTTTTATATATGCCAGGCAAGAACAACTAGAAACTATAACAGAAATAATGTCCTTCCTAATACTATCAAAGCATAATCTAGATATGTGCAAGCTTATAAAAAATGACTTAGAATCTAGAGGAGTAAAATAAAATATTGATAAGTGATATAAAAGATGGCTTGAATATTTGAAAAATCATGCTTTTCCATTGGGTTTGAACACTTAACATTTAAATGATGTCAATTTTTACAGTGTATTTAGCATTTCACTTACTTATTTTTGTATTTAGTATTTTAATGTTATTTCAATGAAAAGCTCAATGATGTTTCTTTTTTCTATGCAGAAAGAAAAAGAGTTTAAACTTCTTCTGGATAAGTAGTAAGATAAAAATATACAAAGGTGCCTTGGTTGGTGAGCTCAGTAGACTGAGTGCTGGCCTGTGAACCAAAGGTTCATTGCTTTGATTCCCAGCCAGAACACATGCCTGGATTACTGGCCAGGCCCTCAGTAAGGGGCTCATGAGAGGCAACCACATAGTGATGTTTCTCTCCCTCTCTTTCTCCCCCTCTTCCCCTCTGTCTAAAAATAAATAAATAAAATCGGAAAAAAAATTAAAAAAATATCCAAAGTCAATTAAAAAAATATAACAAAACCTGGTGAGAACCAGTTTTTCTTGGATCATAAGATATTACAAAGCTATGATAACTGAAATAGTGTGGTACCAGAAAAAAGTATTGAACACAAGGATCACTGGAGTGTTATAAAGAACTCAGAAATAAACTTTACTTTATAAATAAGAAGTCATGGAATATTAATGTGAAAAAAATTGTTTGTTCTGTAAATGATACTGGCAAAGATTTTGGCCAATAGAAACTTATTTACCAAAGCATCTAAATACAAGAAAATTTCATATAATAGTTATTTTCAATGTGATTATTGATTTTAAAATAACACAGTTGTAATTTTTGAAGAATTGTTATAATGTATAAGCTATGAATTATAGGGCTAGAAAAAACTGGTTGGTGATTTTACAAAATGTATAATTTGTAATGGTTCTTGGTAGTACCTACATTTTAGTAGACATTATCTTAATTTATTGAAATGAATTATGTAAATACTTACATACAATGTACCAATTTATAAAGTATGTATTCTTTGGATAAATATTATTAAGTTAAATTCTTGATTCATGAGTATACCTTGATATACTCTATTTGAAGTAAATGGATCTATATTGTACCTCATAATCACATTCCAATGAGAGGACAGAGAATGCCAGATTGTGTGCAAAGGAAGAACCAACTTTATGCTGTCTACAAGAAGCATATTTTAAATTTAAAGAGAAGGATAGTGTAAAAGTTAAAGAATTGAGAAAAGATATACCATGCAAATACTAATGAAAAGAGACCGAGTGTTGCTATATTAATATGAAAGTAGAATTCAGAAAAGAAATATAGAGATAATAAAGATACATAATAGATAAAATCAATAAACTTGATAAATCTGGAGCTAGTAATGGTAAAGAATAAAAAAAGAAAGTTACAAATTATCAATATAAGAAATGAAAAAAAGGAGCTGTCACTATAGATCCTATAAACATTAATATAAGCCTGGCTGGTGTGGCTCAGTGGATTGAGCACAGGCTGCAACCAAAGGATCACTGGTTTGATTCCTAGTCAGGGCACATGCCTGGGTTGCAGGCCAGGTCCCCAGTGGGGGATGTGTGAGAGGCAACCACACTTTGATGTTTCTCTCCTTCTCTTTCTCCTTCCCTTCTCCTTTCTCTAAAAAAATAAAATCTTTAAAAAAACATTAACATAAGAAACTATTATGAGTAAAATTATGACAATAAATTTGACAACTTAGGTAAAATGGACAATTTCTGAAAGCAACAAATTACCAAAATAGACTCAAGAAGAAGTTAAAAACTTTAATAACTTTTATATCTATTTGAAAAATAGAATTTTTACTTAAAAAATCTTCCCATAAAAATGTCCAGTCAATATAGCCCTCACTGGTCAATACTACCAATTATTTAAGGAATTAAAAATACCAATTCTACGTGAATTCTTTCAGATGGAAAATCAGCAGACATAGCCCACACTTCAGATTTATGAGGCCAAGATAGAGAGATAGCATGTTCTTGGATTAAAAGTCTCCATATTTTAAAAATATAAATTATCCCCAAATTAACCAATACTTATAATTCAATCCCAATAAAAATTGCAGTTGAATTTCTCTGGCACATAATAGAAATTGACAAAATGATTTCAAACTTTGTATGGAAATGCAGAAGACTTAGAGTATTTAAAACAATTTCAACAAAGAGCAAAGTTGGGACTTTGAATTTACTGAAGCTACAGTTATCAAGAGTGCGGTTTTATCTAAGTACAGACATAAAGGCCAATGGAACAGAACAGTGATATTCAGAAATATGATAAGACATATATGGTAGTTAATGTTCTGTAAAAGTGACATGGACTTTCCATGGGGAAAAGCACAATAGCCTTATGAAAAAATATTGCCAGAACAATTGTTTATTTTCATTAAAAAAGTGGATTCTTATTTCTTGCTGTTCAGATAACACAAAATGAATCATAGTGCTAAATATAACAACTAAAACTACAAAACATTCCCCCAAAATAATGAAGTCTTTATAACCTTTGGATAAATGTAGGCTTCTTAGAGGGGACACAATATACATAAACATAAAAGGAACAAAGGAAGAATTGGACTTTATAAAATAAAAGAAACTTTTTAATTGAAAGACAAACTTAAGAAATTAAAAGGGCAAGACTTTTGGAGAAATATTTGTGATATACCTGGTATGAGACATATACAGAATGTATAAAAAAGCTTTATATCATATTAAAATTAAATAAAATAAATAAAATAGAGAAAGATTTGAACAGATACTTCATTAAAGAATGTATACAAATGGTTATTAAAAACATGAAAAGGAATTCAACATTATCAGTTATCAGGGTAATGTGAGATAAAACTATAGTCTGATGTCACTATACATGTTAGAATGTCTAAATTTTAAAGTACTGTAACAATAGCACATGTTAATAAAAACAAATAACTGGAACTCTCATACATTGCTGGTGGGAGTATAAAACGGTACAAGTTGGTAAAAAGTTTGGTAGTTACTTATAAAGTTGAATATGTACTTACCATGTCATACACCATTCCCATTTCATGTATTTAAATATCCAACAGAAATAAAAACATATGGTAACAGACTTGTACACAAACTCTCGTAACAACTCTTCATAATAACCCCAAACTAAAACAAACCTAATGTCATTAAATAGGCAAATTAATAAATTTTGATACATTTGCACAATGTCATACTACTCAACAATAAAAACATGAGCGATGGCCACACTCAATGATGTGTATGAGTCTCAAAAATATGCTGAGTACTAGAAGCCAGACACGAAACAGTAAACACTGTGTACTTCCATATAGCCTCAATTTCAAATATTAAATGAATATTAAATTAGTTACTTTTCAAATTTTTGAGAAAACCAAGTGGATGCCTTTTTTTCTCCTTTCCTTTCCTTTTCTTTTTCTTTTAAATTTAAAATCATCTTTGTTTTTTTTATTGCTCAAGTACAGTTGTCTCCATTTTCCTCCCACCACTTCCCCCCACCCCAACCATCTCCACCTCCCACCCTCGATCCTACACACCTCTGGCTTTGTCTGTGTCCTTTATACATGTTTCTGGCAACCCTTCCCCCTTTTCCCCCCATTATCCCTTTCCACTTCCCCTCTGGTTACTGTCAGTTTGTTCTTTATTTCAATGTCTCTGGTTATATTTTGCTTGCTTGTTTTGTTGATTAGGTCCTGCTTATAGGTGGGATCATATGGCATTTGTCTTTCACTGCTTGGTTTATAATTTCACTTAGCATAATGCTCGCCAGTTCCATACATGCTGTTTGGAAGGGTTGGAGCTCCTTTTTTCTTTCTGCTGTGTAGTATTTCATTGTAAATGTACCATATGTACATTTATGGTAAATGCACCATAGTTTTTTATCCACTCATTTACTGATGGGCACTTAGGTTACTTCTGGAACTTTGCTATTGCAAAATGTGCTGCTGTGAACATTGGTGCATAGGTTCTTTTAAATTGGTGTTTTAGGATTCTTAGGGTATAGTCCCATCAGTGGAATTGCCAGATCAAAAGGCAGTTCCATTTTAGTTTTCTGAGGAAATTCCATACTGTTTTCCACAGTGGCTGCACCAGTCTGCATCCCCACCAACAGTGCACTAGGGTTCCCTTTTCTCCACAGCCTTGCCATTAATGTTGGTTGTTGCTTTGTTTATGATGGCCATTCTGACTGATGAAAAATGGTATCTCATTGTGGTTTTAATTGCATCTCTTTGATGGCTAGTGATACTGAGCATAATTTCATATGTCTCTGGGCCCTCTGTATGTTTTCCTTAGAGAAGTGTCTGTTTAGGTCCTTTGTCCATTTTTTTAATTGGGTTGTTTGTCTTCCTGGAGTGGAGTTGTGTGAGTTCTTTATGTATTTCAGAGATCAAACACTTGTCTGAAGTATCATTGGCAAATATATTTTCACATATGGTTGGTTCCCTTTTCATTCTGCTGATGTTTTCTTTAGCCATACAGAAGCATTTTATTTTGATGAAGTCCCATTTGTTTATTCTTTCTTTTATGTCCCTTGCTATAGGGGACATATCAGTGAAAATATTGCTCTGTGGAATATCTGAGATTTTCCTCTTAATGTTCTCCTGTAATCAAACTAAATCTTACTTAGAATTGATGTACTCACTAGCCTGCAGTGATTGTGGAACGCTGCGGATGGCTCATTGAAACACGAGAAAAACATACATGGAGACAACCAGGTCCTGTGGGGAAGTAGGGACGGAATGGCCACGAGAGTGCCTTGTCTCCCTACCCAAGTAGATTTTTATTAAGAATACTGACTTAGTTTGTGGATTCACAGTCTGGCAGAAAGGATCAAAAGAAATAGGTGACTTCAAAGATGCTGATAGAACCCCCACTGGGATTCTGGGCAGAGTTTTGATTTTATTATTTGAAAGGACTACAGGGCCCAAAGGGCTGTTTTTGGTTTCCTGTCTGTGTCTCCAAATTCTAATTTAATAACATCCTCCAGCAAACAGATCTCACAGGATCTTGCATATTCTATGTCCCAGGCCTGATTACCCTGGGGGTCTGCTGACTCTGGTCTGGTCTGCATCCCTCTGCTATTTCCACAGGCTTGAGTTGGGCAGAGGTGACAAAGGCAGCCAGGAGACTTGGATTTCTCACATCTAAGAACAAAGACTCAGGCTTTGACAAAGCCGAGGGGGCAGGGGTTGATGTCGATCACCCCTTCATTTCCACAGCCCCGTGAGTCTCTTCCCTGTGGCATTCCCACGTGATTGCGTCTGTCTTAGGCAATTCCCTCTGTGGGAAATCTTACCCATCATTGGTTAACTAATCAAGCCTGGGAAGCCAAGCACAGAACAGGCAGCATTCATGCCAGGGGAATAAGTTTTGTCTCCTTAGTGGCTCCTGGTCTGGAGGTCTTTCACTCAGCCTAAGTCATGGGGGCTTACAGCTTCCTGAGACCAGCAGGGTGGTCCCCAACATAGAATCTCAGTAATTAAGATACATAATAGTAGATCTGTTCTGTAAATGGCAAAATCTGGACTGTGTCTGCCTACCCCAACTGTTTTTGGTACTTGGCAGTGGGTTTTGCAGAGGGAACTTGGAAACCTATGACTTTGAGAACACAGTTTGAAAAATCGTTCCATTGAACTAGTCACTACAATCTATACAATGGCATATGTTATTTGCAAAGAATATTTGGAGGTATGAGAAAATATTTATGATAAATTTTAAGCAAAATATAGAATACAAAATTGTAAATGTAATTTTATGATCTCAACTATGTGAACTATATCTGGAAAGAAAGGATGGAAAAATAATGAATGAATATGAATACTTTTGTAAAAAATGAAAAAAGTTATGATATCTGGGCAATAAGATTATGAATAATTTTATTTTCACTTTATACTTTTTAAAAAATTTCAACCTTTTAATGAGAAGAGTGTATTGTTTTTATATTGAGAAAAAAAGTGTGTGTATATGAAAGGAAACCCCCTCAAAAAAACCAGAATTATCTTCTGAAGAGCTAGCCCCTTCTAGCACAGGATTCCTCCACTTAGTGACTGTTCTAGGAACCCATCTGTATCAGGGTACCATCTGGCTTTGTTGTGAGAGGTAGCATAAGACTTCATTGAGTTTTTTGAAGACTCTTTAAACATGTTTGCCCATTTCATGAGGGGTGATTTACAGATACACCCACCCACATCATGCTGAGTGTTCAGCAGTTTTTGACCAAAACCAGCATGACCTCCATGCCCCACCCTCCCTATTCACTTATTTTCACCCTGAGTGACTATTTTTTTGTTTCCCTGGATGAAAAAAGTCCTCAAAGAGAAACATTTTGCCAATGTTAAAAAAGTGAAACAAAAGATGGCAGAAGCACTAAAAAGTATCAAAATTGACAAGTTCGAAAACTGTTTTGAGAAGTGGAAATAAGTCTCGATAGGTGTATTGCATCAAATGGAGAGTACTTTGAAAGTGACTGAAGTTTAAATGTCTAAGAATAAATACACAATGTTTTATAAATACATTCTGAGTTTTTTGGGTCACCCCTTTGTATGTGTGTGTTTGTGTGTGTTTAAAATCTGTCTTGCCAAACAGACCTTATTTCATTTTTTTAAAAATATATTGGTGGGTTAGTGGAAATGCTATGGTCCTTCTTACCAAGCTTATTTGAGTCCAGTGATTAACAAAGTTTTTCATATTTTATTACAGAAAACAATAGATTGTGGGCTGAGTGAAACATAGGGAAAGTCACTGTTGGTTGAGCAGTTCACTCAGTTACAAAATTTGTTGAGCACTGATGACTACCTGGGCCCTGAAAATGTAAAATGGATAAGACAGGGTTCCTTCCTTTAAAGATGCTCAGTTCAGAGAAGAACAAGCCTGAGTGCAAATAATCATGGTTCCATAGTGATACACACCCACTGCAGGCATGCCAGGAACATTGAAGAATGACTGTCCTTGGGGCAACGTCACAGAGAAGGTAATTTATATGACCACTTTCTTTAGGGTAAACAGCATTCTCAGCACTTTATTTTGTTGTACAGTCAGGAGTCATAGCTGCAAGCTACAGAGGCCAACGGTGGCTAATTATGCAGAAATAGGAGTTTTATTAAAAAGATATTGTATAGGTGTCAGCTTGGAGAACCAGGTTCAAGACAGTTTCAAGGAACAATTTCTAAAACTTTGCTGTGGAAGTGGCTCCAGTGAATAGAGCAATCACTGTGGCTGACTGCTACATCAGGATTCAACTTTGCTACCACTTGGCTCATAAAACTCCATTTCTGCAACCAGCATCTTCAGCAAAGTAATTGTCATGCAAGGCCTTCTTCAAGCTATTTCTTTGGGATTGAAGTCTTGGGTGGGAGAGTCTTGATGTGGTTGGTATAGGCTGGGTTACATACCCACACCCTGTGTGTAATGAGGAGGGTTTTTGCTTTGAGTAGATAAAACTCATAAGACTGGACATTCTCCATTATAGAGCATGGTGTTCAAAATATACCTGGTAACCAGAAAACCTGAGAATTATCCACCACACATGTTATATCATTTAATCCTTATGACAACCCTATGATGAATTACATTTTCTCAAATTTTAAGATAAGTAAACTAGGATTTAAGAAGTCTACAAGTATGGCCAAGCCTTCAAAGCTAGGAAGCAGTAAAGGAACTGAAGTCTGTCTGCCTCCAGAACTTGTACACTGTCAGTGGACTATAGACCATGATCTGAATCACAGAGGAGGCAACCTCTGGAAAAATCCAGAAAGGACTGTTTTCAAGATCATTGGGAAAAAGAAGGAGGAGATCATAATGGAAAGCTAGTGAAGTTTTGGGCCATAAAGGGGATAAGCTGGTACAAATGATGACCAGTCTCAGCAGATGTAAGGCCCAACTGTGTTTTATGTCTGAAAGAATCCAATGTAAAGATTTTTCATCAGTGACTTCTCTGAGATTCACTTCCTCTGATTTTTTTTCCACCCGGGTCCCAACTCGCTTTTAGTTGTTCTGGCCATAAGTGTTTGGATTTTATAAGTCCTTGGTTCTTAACCTGTTGAAAAGTATGGGATTTACTTCTCACACAATATTTTGCATATACAAGAATGGGCAAAGGTAGGCTTACAGTTGTGAGTATGCTAAATAGAGTTAATTATTATATTATTATTATTTATTAATTATTATATTATTTCCACATGAACAACTGCAAACTTACTTTTGCCCACCTTTGTATATCTTCAACCTATTTATCTTCAACCTTCTATCTTATAGATCAATCCTACAGGAGCCCAATCCATAGGATTTCTATGGGTTCAAGTTGTGGGGAGAAAAGGAGAATTTAATTGATACAATGATATAATGAGAGTTGTGCTTTAAAAAGAGCTAACTTTGTCGGTAGCATGGAGCACAAGTTAGGAGAGATTAAAATGAAAGAAGAAAAAATAATTAGGAGGCTGATATAAATGTCCAACCAAGAAATGGTAAAAACTCAGCTATATAAAATTTGTTAATATGTACTGTGAAAATTTAGATGGATTTTTCTGCCAAGAGCCATACTTAAATTAAACTGTACGATTAAACAGGGTAAGTGAGAGTCACCTGACCTCAGCAGTTTATATGTGGGACACCGGCAATCTGTTAATGTATACTAACAAAGTAGCTGCCTTAACCTCTAAAGTCTTTTTTTTGTTGAGAGAGCAGAAGTACCATGTTTCTCCAGGAAAGGAAACTACTCTTCTTTGCTTGAGCTATAAATAGAATACTGCTTGAACCCTCAGGTACCACATTTAAAAAACAAACAAAAAACATGTAGCTAAAGTAAAAGGGCATTTAGGAAAAGGGTGAGAGGATAAGAAAATGCTAGAGAATGAATTCTCGTGTAAGAGGAAGGACCAGAGCATGACACTGCTTCAGGTGAATTAACAGAAGACAGAAATAGGTTTTCAAATATTTGAAAGGCCAGCATGTGAAAGAGTAGTTACATTTACTTCCTTGTACTCCAGATGTCAGAAAAAAGACCACTGGGAAGGAGTTAGATTTGGGCTCAGCTTAAAAAACGAGGGAGTGACAATTACAGCTGTCTAAAGCAGACCCACCTGCCTCATAAGGCTGAAGAACATTCAGACAAAAGCTGGGCAACCATCAGCCAGAAGCTCTGTAGAGGAAATTCCACATGGAAGCTGGGGGCAGAGACTAGAAGCAGGTGATGAATAAGAGAAAGATGGAAGAGGAATGAGCCCTTTGAACTGACTTATCTTAAATTCTGAGAGTATGCAATACCACATAATTAAATATCACTGCCTTAATTTTTAAATAAATTAAATTAAGTTATTGGAAAAAAGTAATGGTCAATGGACTCTTGAGACCACAACTTCTGATAGATTGGAGAAGAGAAGGGAGAGAAGAAAGTCTTCTCACAAAGTAACTTTCAGACACACTCTTTCCTTTGACATCTGAGTTTTCCTTCTTGGTGCCTACTGGGCGACAATGTGTTGGGGGGCTCTGCCCACAGAGCCTCCCCCTACCCTGCCCCCACTGTGGATAAGATAAGTCTACCAAGAGTTGATCTGCTTTAGGAGGAAAGGAGAAGGGCCTTGAGCCCATTCCTCAATGGGCTTTTACTGGGTTCAACTTGCACAGAATACAGGTAAAGCTCATCAATCATTGTCAGGCAGTAATGATCAAACAATAGATAACATTCAAAGAAATATAAAGGCTTATTCTGAGTTAGGGTCAGATAGCTAAAGGGCCATAAAACTTTGGGAAACAAACTCATTTTATGCTTGGGCCTTTATCATTTTAAATTGAGGGCATTCTCAGCAAAGCAGGCTTCACAGGATTTTTATGCATTCTTTCTTAGGCCTGATCATCCGGAGCACTTGTTCCTGCCCAGGGCCGCACCACCCTCCGGCATTATTTCAGGCTTAAGTCAGGCAGGGAAAATAAAGCAGCTAAGAGATTAGACTTCTTACAGAGAGACTCAGGCTTCTTACAGGACTCGGGCTACATCAAAGCCAAGGGGAGAGGGTCCATCACCCCCTTTATCTATAGTCCCTTGAGTCCTTTCTTGAGGGACCCTTTGACACCATGCCTTTCTTAGGTCATCCCTCCCTTGAGGAATCTTACCCATCTTTGGCTAACCAGTCATCTGCCCTGGGCCAAGCAGGGTGAAGTAAAGGGGGCAGAGCCAGAGCTCCTACTGGGAAGATAAGCTTTGTCTCCTTAGTGGCTTATGGTTCCAAGGTCTTTTACTCAGCCTTAGCCATGGGGGGTTATAGCTTCTGAAACCAGGCAGGGCAGTTCCCAACAACAGTGAGATTTCATGGAAGAAATTTGCGTTTTTATGATTGAAAAACAAAGAGCAATGAAAAGCATACAATGTTTGACAACACATAGGAAGGAAAGAAAGGGAAAAAGGAATAGAAATTTTCCCAGGAAGAGCAGGTAGTTGTGAAGACAACAATCATATTAACATCAGTAATATATTTTTAAATAGTTATTGACCATGTAGTATGTGTCAGGTTCCATGCAAAAAGTTGCGAACATTGTTCATTTAACTCACAAAAACCCTAGGAAGTAGTATCAGCATCAACCCTCATATTTTATAGATAAGAAAATAGAGTCTTTGAGTGATTTAGTAGCTTGTAAGAAGTCTCCACTTCTTAAATGGGTCACTTAAAAATCTTATCTAAAGATCTTCAGTCTTCAAAGTGCATTCACAGGAGTCTATAAGCCAAAGTGTCTATAATTGAGGTTATTTTATTCTTTTAATATAAATTTTATTCTAAAGCTCCAACAGCTTTCTCTCTTCCACTCTCTCTTGGATAAAGCAGTGTTGCAGCTGTGTAGGCAGATGGATGCAGCTTGGATTGACAAGGGTTCTCTTTGTTTGTAATGAGTAGTTTCATGTTAATCTACCCATCTGTTTGGTATCCATGCAACCATGAAATAGAACAGCTTTTGCATATTTATATTCTTCTTCTTCTTCTTCCTGCCATGCAGAGATGGGGAATTACATGGTCATTTAGAAGTTTGACTGTCCATTTAGGAACACCTCATAACACTAAAAAGAATGCAGTTACAGATGGAGAACACTTTTCATCTTTTTTTCAGAGATTATGTTCACATTGTAGTTAACCATATGGGTACAATTCAGATTAACTAAGATTCCTTAGAGCAGCTTACCTCAGCTTGCAAATCAGTTCTCCAAATGATTTGGCTCAGTAAAATTCCAATTGGTTCACAAATTCTGATTGTTCATGTCCACCCCTTTATTTGTTCATTCTTAATGAACCTGTTGCATTCTATTTAGTTCTGCATTGATAAGCCAAGGAAATTGAAAAAAATGTGTTCATAACAAGTATTCTTGCAATTTTTTATAAAGAATTTATTTATTTATTTTTAGAAAGAGGGGAAGGGATGGCAAAAGAGAGGGAGGGGGAGAAGCCCGAGGGTACCAGCCAAGATGGAGGCATAGGTAGTCGCACTGTGCCTCCCTGTGCAACCAAAACTAAGGACAACAAAAATTGAGAAACAAAAAACAACCAGAACGGAGAGAAATGAACTGAACAGAAGTCATACTACCACACATCCAGACCGGTAAAGAGGGGCAGAGTTGGAGGCCTATGGAGAGGGGTCGAGGGGTCCCAGCAGGACAAAACACTGGTTGGCAGACACGGGCGCGCAGGGCACAGAAAGCAGCTGACGGACCGGTGTCAGACCCTGGGCACAGGAGGCAATGAGCAGACCCAGTAAGGGGCACAAGGCAGCTGGCTGTTTGTAGCCACACATTCACATGCAGACAAACTAAGCGAAAACGGGCAGCGACACAGACCGCACAACCCAGGGACCCAGCGCTGGGAAACAAAGCCAAAGAGCACCAACTGAAAACATCTGTGGGGGTTGAGGCTGGGAGATTCTCTCAGCCTCACAGGAGACTTCTTGGGGAAACCCACAGAGTCCGAGAAAGTACACAAGCCCACCTGCCCGGGAGCCAGCACCAGAAGGGCCCAGTTTGCTTGTGGAAGGTGGCAAGGGGGACTGAGGTCCTGGAGAGGGCGGAACAGGTGCCATTGTTAACTCTCAGACCCCACCCACACATACAACGTCACAACCCAGCAACTGGGGTGCCTCGCCCTGGTGAACACCTAAGGCTCTGCCGCCCTTACATAATACCCACAACCAGATCAAAGGAAAATAAAAAATAAAAAAAGATGGCTCAAACAGAATTAAAAGCCCCAGAGCCAATTTTTTTAGGTGACCGACAGATAGCCAACCTATCAGATGCACAGTTCAAAGCACTGGTGATCAGGAAGCTCACAGAATTGGTTGACTTTGGTCATAAATTAGATGAACAAATGCAGGCTACGATAAGAGAAATGAAGGAAAACACACAGGGAACCAATAGTGAGGGGAAGAAAACTGGGACTCAAATCAATGGAGTGGACCAGAAGGAAGAAAGGAACAACCAAACAGAAAAGAATGAAGAAACAAGAATTCAAAAAA
>PVIA01007962.1:0-77129 GCA_004024845.1 Tonatia bakeri
AGAAGAGTAATTGGTATACACAAAATAGACAAGGGGAGGTTAAGAATACTATAGGAAATGGAGAAGCCAAGGAACCTATTTGTACAACTCACGGACATGAAATAAGGGGCAGGGGGATTTTGTTGGGGATGGGGGATGCAGGGTGGAGGGGAATAAAGGGGAGAGAAAATGGGACAATTGTAATAGTATAATCAATAAAATATACTTTAAAAAATAAAATAAAATTGGCTAATTGCCTGCTAACTGATTTGACTTAAAACAACTACTAAAGCATGTTTGGTGAAACATATAGAGGCAGCAAAGAGATAAGTCAAATTCAGGGGTAATTTCTCTTGATCTGCAATAGTACTGTAGGAAATATCTAAATTTGTCTATGCCCACTCAGCTGCCCTATTACACTTTCTGATATTTTAGGCTCTCAGCCAGGAATCTGAAACCTTTATTTTGACTAGTCTCATGTGACATAATACTCAGGTTTAATAAAAGCCAGTTATCAGCTTTGACTCCCTCTGTCTTTAACTCATCAGGGTATAAATGGACATCAATGTAATTTTTAATCTATATGTAAACTAGCTACTTCTATAACAACTGTAGTATGAATTTGAGTGAGTGCAGAAAAGAATGATTGGTTGCAAGCAATATTTTGAAAATAATGTCAAGAAAGAGGCTGTAGAAATGATACATGACATTCAATGAATTTGATATAGGTTATATTAAGACACTTTCAGTGAAATTATTGTCACAGAAAATTTTCTGGGCTGATAATACATGAAGTAACACATAGAACAGAGAATGTAAATAAGATTTTATTGTGGGTTTTTAAACTATGTTAGAGGTAAAGAGTTTTCTATTAGCTTCTATTTGGCAGATTTTACATAGAAGTTGATTGTAGTTTTTAGTGAATTCATTTTTTACTTGGATAGTAAAGTAATTTAATTCAAAGTGATTCATACTCTTGTTTTTGAGAGAAAGTAACATGATTTATTCACTATTTAAATCTTGGTTTATTAACTGTATATGTTGTCTTCTATTTATATCTGTAATGTGCCATGCTAGAAATAAAAAAAAACCCTATTTTTTTTCTAATTTTAATCAGAATGAAAGCTGCATTAATATTTGATCTCCTAAATCTTCTAATCAATTATTTCTTTTTAAGGAGCAGTGTAGCACAGGGAAATGTTCTAAAGGATGTTAATAAAAATGACAGGCATTCTAAATTCATCCCAAAGTTCAGTGAGTATTAGTCTCCAAAAGCAGTTGTCAATCAGAAGAAACAAAATAGAAAGCATGGAAAGATGCAGAATCGGTTAGGATGGCTACCATTTTCAATTCTCTAGTAGTTTAGTTAAAAGGAAGGCAGGGAATTATGCTGAGGGTGGTTGTGTACCAAAATTAAGTGGTAACTTCAAAATAAACCTAGGCCACACTACCTGAGCTCTTTCACTCAAAACTGGTGTTAATTCAGTATGCTTTGAACTGATTTTCCTAGGGGAATAAACACATGTTAATGATTTAAATCAGGATTGATCTAGATCTGAAATATAAACCATTGTCATTAAGATTAATGTTAAATATCCCTAGGAATAAAGAACATCTATACTTATCAGGTTATTATTTCATTGTCTGGAAATATTAAATGCCCTGGTTCCTTAAATATCAACTCAAAACATTTTTTAAATTCTGACTTTATTTGTATTTGTATAAACCCCTGGAGCTTAACTACTGTATTGGATGGGTCTTACTATAAAGTGACTCTCATGTAGTAGAATTCTTGCTGGGAAGTGATTTCACTACATGGGAAAATGAATGAGTAGACTAGTAATCTATCTGCTGATAGGCTATAATTTGCAGACTGATGTCAAAGCAGATTTGAAATTTGTGACAACAGTTGGCAATTTTAGTGCTCAACAGTTCCTGTGGCAGCAATGAACCATGCCATGCACAATCTCATCCATGTTTTGCACATGTAAGTTCAGTTTGTAAAGTCATATATGGAAATCTTTCATGGGCACAGGAAACAATGTCTGGGACTCTTGTACTGGTACTACATGTTTCATTACAGGACTGATGTCACTTAAATATTTTTCTCCATTGTCCACAAAGAACAGTTCTATCCCATTCTATCAAAGAACTGGTAAAGAAAGTTCACAATTATCTGTTTTAAAGGATATGTAATACATGGCACAAAGTAAAAAAATAATAGCTATTATTATTTCTAAACCTACCATCACTGTTTTCTGATGACATTGCCTGGAAAAAAAAAAAAAAAAAGACGGGTGTGTTTTCTCTTAACTTGTCCACTTCTTTTAAGTACTCTGTCTTTCAGAGTCCAAAAGTTTGGTACAAACTAAATTGATTTGGTTACTGTCTAAAGAAAGAAAAAGACACTGCTTCACAGGGTTCCCAGACTCACAAAATTTGAAGATAGCCCGATGTTTTGGGCAGCCTCATTTTCAACAGAGTATTTGTGAGTCAGGTCCTCCAGAAAACATTGGCACTGTTGGTAGGCAGAATTTTGGCCCCCACAGAACTTTGCCCTCTGATGGCATGCCATGGGTATGTTATTACATGGCAAAAGAGAATTTACAAATGTGGTAAAGGTTAGGACCTTAAGGTAGAGAGGTTATCCTTGATTACCCAGGCAGCCTTATTATACAAGTCGTGAAAAGTAGAGAACTTTCTGGAGTCAGATAGAAGAAGTCAGACAAATTCAAAGCATGACAGGGATTCTAGTGCCATTGCCAGAGGGACCACATGGAAAGCATGGGGAGGAGTGCCGGCAGCTGTGAGAAGCCCCCTCCTAGGCTATAGCAACAAAGACATGGGCATCTCCGTCCTACAACTACCAACAAATTGAATGAGCTTGGGAGCAGATTCTTCCCTAGCTGCTTGAGTAAGGAATGCAGCCTTACCAAAGCTTTCATCTGGGTATTGTGTGACACTAAGAAGAGGATCCAGCTCAGTCGACCTAGATTTTTGACCTTTAGAAACTGTGAGATAATACATTTGCATTTTTAAGGCACTGAATTTATGACACTATTTTAAAGCGTCAATAAAAGTATAATACAGTGTCCATTCCTGAGAGATCCCCATATATAGCTCTGGTATTTCTACTGGTTATATTTTATCTACTTCCCAAGTCTTGCATTCCTCATCATTTAAATTTAATTCTTCTAACTCCTAGCTCATCCTTTGAGTTGCTGTACCATCCTTTAACTCATTATAGCATCCATTAGCATCCCATGACTTCTACAATACACACACAATTCTTATAGCATCCTACAATAGCCTGTCACTTTCATCATAGATACAAAATGAGTCTGCAGAGAGGTAGGAAGCATGGCTAAAGAAATCACTCATCTGATCCAAGTAAACTGTATCTCTGGCAAGTGACTGAGTTATATCAAAATCTATTTTAAAATATGCTGTCTCCTTCACACCTTCATACTTTCTGCTGACAACCTCTTTCCCTGTAAGCAATTGAGTTTTAGTAGTCTGCAATTTAGATTTGGAAAACTAAGATTTGTCATATGAAACCATAGTGTTAGACTACTTCAAGGCTGTCATTAACAAATTCTAACACTACTTACTCAATAGAGGATTGCCTCTCCTTGGTCCACTTTAGCTCAGAGAGCAAATTAACTCATTTGTTAACTCAGAAATGTGCTTCTGCAGTTATATGAGTTTACAACTGAGTTAACTATAGCGATGAGAGCCCTTTCCATTAATTGCTGGCTTTTGTAAGAAACATGTTATGTGCATTATTTCTGTTTCCTTTGCCAATTTGTGAAAGCACCCAGAGGTTTAATAAATGAATGTGCTTTTGCATTCTGAAATAAATAAGCAGGACAGCCAATTAAGGATACATGCATATAAATTAAAATTATTTTCCACATTTGTGCTTGTGAGAGAAAAATGATCTGGAGGGCATTTGTAAAATTCTCCCCCCACCCCCGAATGCTTAGTGTTGTGAGGTTTACTGGAATTAGTAATGGCTACACATTTCCTCAGCTCTGAAGTCACAGAGCTGAGTTGGAATTGCAATTCCATCACTTACTGGTTATGTGATGTTTAGTGAGTTTACTTTACTTTTCTTACTTTAGTCTTCTCATCTTTACCACAGTGATATGATAATGACATCTATCTTGATGTTTTAAAGTATGTGGAATGGTTCTCCTAAATGACCATCGATGGTGGTGTTTTTACGAAGATAGTTCAAGGTCTTAACTCATTTTCTTTGGTAGTTCTCTACACACATAGCACATTCGATGTAAAAACATTGAGGTAACAGGAATGTCAGACCATTTCTCCCCCTAAGCATTGTCAAAGTTTTTACACTTCTCAAACAGAAAAAGAATAACAAAATGGGCAAGAGAGGAGGGACATGGGGAAGAAAACTTCAATGAGAGCAGGATGTATATGCAAGCTGTCTTACATAGTCTCTTAGAATACTTAGTGTATAAATGTTGCCATGATTTGTTCCCTGGAGCCAAATGTGTTTGAAAAGTCTTTAAATATAATTTTAAAATATTTTATTCTTCAGGTACCATCTATGATACATTAATATATCTTTCAAGTCAAATCTCAGATTTGAATCTAAAATTGAACTTCTGTGCACTGTATTTATGGTGGTAGTGGGCCATGTCAGGACAGGTCTGCACATACAGGGGTCGTTATTTCACATTTCTAAGCATCCTGGAGACACAACTATCTCCTTAAAGAGAGTACTTATATTTTTCTTTAGATAGAAACTTGAATTGCAAAAAGATTCCATTAATAAAAACCTACATTCTCCTCCTCCTCCTCTTCTTTTTTTTTATATGTATCTGTCCTGCATGTGACAATGTGGAAATTTGTTCTTTATCTCAGTAGAGATCATTATGCTGATCATTTTAAGTTTAAAAAAGTTTCATCATCTTCTAAACAATAGTTTGTCAGAAAAAAATGCACATTTTTTCTTTGAAAGCAACTTAAAATAAGAATAATCCCAATTGAGTTTTTCTTAGCTGGCAGAAAAGACATGTTAAACTGTTTGCAACAAATAAAAAGCATTCCTTTGTATAAGGTGGAAAAGCTTTTTATCTCAAAAGTATTTTATTGAACTTAGAGTCAAAAGTTGTAAAAACACGTAATTCACTCAATCCCCTGTCTTCTTCACCGAAACACTTGGTTTTGTAATTTCTGCACCTTCTTCCTCCATACTGTCTGTTCAATCTTCTCTCAGCTCTCCAACCCACACCCATAGTCTGTCTTATTCATGCTTCCATTTCCTCTTTACTAGACCTTACAAATCTTTTAACTGGACTCCCTGTGGCCAAAATTGTTCCTCCATACTCCCCATCCCCAAATCACCTCTACAGTTCAAAACTACAGATTTCTTTCTTTCTTTTTTTTTTTTTTAAAGATTTTATTTATTTACTTTTAGAGAGGGAAGGGAGAGGGAGAGAGAGAGAGAAACATCAATGTGCGGTTGCTGGGGGATATGGCCTGCAACCTAGGCATGTGCCCTGACTGGGAATTGAACCTGTGATGCCTGGTTCGCAGCCCGCGCTCAACTACAGATTTATTTCTATCTGAAACAAATTAGTTTAGGTGACGCCCTTACTTGAAAAACTGGCTTCTGTTGCTCAGAGAATAAAGTTCAGGCTTTGGGCTCATTCTCTGACCTTTGGCCATTTCTATTTTTTCAACCCTACCCTCTAGCCCCTCACCCTCAACCTCACCCTATGACAAAAACCGTTTGCTATTTCTAGTATCTACCACACTGTTTAATTCTCTGTATCTTTGCTCAATCTGTTTTGATTATCCTCCCCACCCTTATTTTTTTTACAAGCATTTATTTTCTAGACTGAGTTCAATACTAATGCTCTGACTTGCCCTGCCCCACCCACACACAACTGACTTTTTCACTTTCAAGTCCCCTCTGTATTCTGTAGAGATTTATGGGCACAGTGCCTGTTGTATTTTATTGTATTTGTTCACATGGCCATTTCTCACTTCCAGACTTAATCTAATTGAGATTAAGATTATTTTATCTAGCAAGCAATTATGTGCTTGGCATCTAGCCTGCACTTAACACATATTTGTGGAAAGGGGAAAGGAAAGATCTGGGATGGAGCTATATGCTTACCAGGTATAAGAACTCTAACAAGACATGCGACCTCTCTGAGCTTAATTTTACTCACCTGTAAAGTAACAATTACATTATCAACTCTTTCCATTGCATTTAGAATAAAACTGTTCATATACGGCTTTTTAGCACCAGCCCCAGGTGCCATCTACTCTTTGCTTTTCTCTAGGACCTCATTTTAGGCCCTTATCTCTCTTAATTTTCCAAAGGAATTTGCCTTCTTATGGTTTCCAGAATGTGCCAAGCTCTTTCTACAACACCTGCCCCAGCCTGATGCACAAACCACCCTTACATTTGCTGATTCCTCTGAATAAGAGGTGTTATCCAAAATTTTGTTGCCTGCTTCTCATCAAATGTCACCTTCTCAGAGAGACTTTGACTAATCCCCTCTCTAAAGCAGATTTCTACATGTCATTCTTGGTTATATTGTTTTGCTTTATAGTCTTCTTATTCTTTACAACTTCATATTTTGTACTTATTTTATTTTTATATGTTTTCCTTTTCGGGGGCTTTTATTCCCTATTGTAATATTGACTCTAGGTGGGTGGGAAAAGATCACATTGGTCTTGTTCACTGTTTTATTTCTAGGGCCTGACACAGAGCAAGCTCTTAATACGTTTTGTTGACTGATATATGAACTAATCTCAAGTATAGTTTGAAGACCAGGTATTGTATGTGAGGAAAATTTTTAACCCAAAAGCATATACAAATGGGAAAATAATTATGATAATTATTATCTTCACAGGCATAGAGGAACCTAAAAAAATATGTGCCAACTTCTGTTCTCCCAGAAAGTGAATACACAGCTTGACAACAAGTAATTACTTATTTTCTGAGAGCGAAGTCTCATCAGGTGACCAGCCCAGCCAGAGAAGACACCTCCAGAGCTTAACACATTTTCTGCCATAGGCTGACTAGAATATTGTTGATAGGAAAGGTGATACCAGTTCTTTTGATGTAGGAGGCAGGTAGTTTGGGCTCTGGGGACCCAGGAGCCAGCCAGAGGAAATATCTCTCCATACATGGCTCTTCCCTCTACTTGCTCTATTTTCAGTGTAAAGACAGTCCAATTAATTAAAATAGAATATATTTGGGTTAGGCAGCTAAAACACACCTGTGCAGGATTGGTAAATAGATGGTTAGAGGGGAGAGACAGGCAATTTTTGACATAGTTTTCTCAGCAACATACCTTTTCAGTGCCTCATTTCCCCTTTCTGCACCTCAGTTTTCTTATCTATAGAATGGGGATAATAATATTTACTCAATAGGGTTTTGTGAAAATAAGTCATGGATGTGAAGAGTTTGGAACACTATCTAGCCTGTAGTAAGCTCTTAAGAAGTGATAATTTTATCATCACCAACCTCTCATTTCTTATGAAGTTGGGTCAGATTCACAGGTGCCAGTTTTTCCCATAGGGAAAAAAGGAGGAATAAGATAGAGTCTCAGGATGTCACCTAAATGCCAAACACATTAGCATGTGTCCTAGGACCAGGACTCAGACTTTTCAGGGTGCTCCTGCCTATCAGACCAAAACTGTCATCCCCAGTTCTTTTCTTGCATGGCTGTTGAATCAGAAGCAAGAAGATGATATATCTTTGTATTATTTTCCCTAAGACCCAGAGACTTCTAATGATAATTAGCTCACTATTTTATATGAAATGGAAGTAAAATTTAATAAATCATAATATTCTTCTGACTAGATTGTGTTGATCAGTTTATATTATTTTTTAATTTTTAACTTTAGACTTCAGAAAAGTTGCAAAAATAGTACAGATATTTCCTGTATACTCTTTACCCAGGTTACCTTAAGGTTAGGATCTCACATAATCACAGTAAAATGACTGAAACCAATGAATCAACATTGGCACAATACTATTAACTAAAGTACAGACTTTATTTTGATTTTACCAGTCTTTCCATTAATGTTCTTTATCTGTTACAGGATCCTGTCCAATGTCCCACATTGCATTTAGTTGTCATATTTCTGTAGGTCTCCTCCAATCTGCAGCAGTTTTTCTGTCTTCCCTTGTTTTTTGTGACCTTGATAATTTTGAAAAAACTGGTCAGTTGTTATTTTGAAGGCTTTCCCTTGATTTGGTTTTATCTGATGTTTTCCCATGATTAAATTGAGGTTATGCATTATTAAGGAGAATAACTGAGTGGTGAGCCCTTTTCACCGCAAAATAACAGAAGGTACATGATGTCAATATATATTATTATTGGTGATGTGAACCTTGATTACTTGATTAAGGTAGTGGCTGCCAGGTGTCTCTGCCATTATTATTTTCCCCTTTGTAATCAATCAGTATCTTGGAGAGAGATACTTTGAGTATATGCAAATGACTTGTTTCTCCTTAAACTGACATCTAATAGTTTCAGTGTTCATTTGTGGGTCCTGCCTGAAGCCATTTGTGTGTTTTAAGAATGACTCTCTAACTTCTCATCCCTCCTCCATTTGTTAATTAGAATTAATCTGAAGAAAGAGCTCTCTTATCTCCTCCATTTAATTATTTACTAACTTCTTTTTATTATTATTATTATTCAAGTACAGTTGTTTCCATTTCCCTCCACCACATCCCCCTCATCCCACCCATCACCACCTCCCACCCTTGGTCATACCTGCTTTGGTTTTATCCATGTGCCCTTTATACACGTTCCTGACAACCCTCCTCCCTTTCCCCCATTATCCTCTCCCACCTCTCCTCTGGTTACTGTCAGTTTGTTCTTAATTTAAATGTCTCTGGTTATATTTGCTTGCTTGTTTGTTTTGTTGGTTAGATTCCACATATAGGTGAGATCATACAGTATTTGTCTTTCACCACCTGGCTTATTTCACTTAGCGTAATGCTCTTCAGATCCATCCATGCTGTTGCAAAGGGTAGGAGCTCCTTCTTTCTTTCTGGTGCGTAGTATTCCATCATGTAAATGTACCATATATCAGTATAAATTCAGGTAAATTAACTTACTTTATTCTATGGGTTGTAATGTATTGATTATTTTGTTGCTCACATTGTTTTGTTTTTGGCCATTGAGAGTTCTTTCAAGTTGGCTCCTGTGACTTTTCCACCCCCCACCCCCATCCTTTCTGGAGCACTTCTTTAATTTTTAGAGTTAGAAGATTCTCCAGACTCATTTTGTATTTCCCCTGCATCAGCCTTAGAATCAACCATTTCTTTAAAGAAACCCTCTGTGTCCTTTTATTGGAGAATGGTTTTTAGAAACTAAGATCTGGGCACTAGGTGTGCTGACTGTCACTAGGGTATTGTTCATTTCCCTTCTTTCCTATTGTGACTTCTTTCCTGAGCACAAGAGAATTGGTCCTTATTATCTAAAATATATTTATTTCATTCAACCCTAGTAAAAAATAAAGTGATTTCAGAATTGCTATCCCATATCTCTGTGACAAACAGATTTAATAACTAGAGCATAGTATTAGGTCATGATTTTTAAAGTTCATAACATATTTTGTGCTAAATCACACTCACTATCTGAATGTTAATTGTTATCATTATGATTTTTGGCTCCCTCTTCTCAAGGGAAGAAAACCTTTGCAAAAAGTATTCCCTTATAGAGAGAAGAGGGTGCTTCATCTTCTTCATTCCATTTACTAAAAATTAAAAAAATCTTTTATTTAGTAAGTGTTATTTGTAAGTTCATATCAGGAACATTGTATTTAATGCATAGTTTATTGTATGTTTTCATACTTTACTGTTTTGGAAAGTATATTGTTCTAAGTAAAAAGTAGAAGTTGTCATATAATTCCTTTAGAGTTGTTAAAGTCAAGAACAATAGTTTTCTTTCAAGAAAATGAAGCTAGAAACCTGCTCTAGGGAGGCATGACAGCCATACTCAAGATTCAGTGCCCAGGTGAACAGCCTAGGTAAATAACAGCTCTTAGAGAGTGATGTGTAAACCAGGGCAATTGCCATCTGTAGCATACACTCATGTGCATGTACACATACATGTGAGTACATGTAGTTCAGGCCAAGGATCATTTCTTTAAAATCAGTTGTCTCATCTACTTAATGGAAGAAACATGCTCTTGAAATTTGCTCTCTGTTTTAAATATCTAAGCATTTTTTAGGAGGAAATCTTATGAATGTTTGTGTGCACTAACCTAAAATATATTGGAATTCTCTTGGCAATTGTGTTCAAAAACAACTTATCAGGTACTCAAGATAACAAGGTACTTTATAGTCACATCTTTATGTTGATACTAAATGCTACTATCCAGTTCGATCCCTTGCTTTATTATCCTTAGCTCAGAATAACTTTTGGCTATTTCAAATATGCTTCTAAATTTTCATTCCTTAAAGCATGAAACTTTGAGGATGTGTTCCAAAGATGATGGTGGTTCTAAAGAGAACAGCCACTGCCCCAGACTGCTCTTCTCCTCTAATAAAGGATTTGAAGCAACTGCAGCATTGTTTAAATAACTTGCCATCAAAATTTCATCTCTTACCAAGGGTACACATTCCTTGTTGTTTAGAGTCACACCTGGAATACGGAGAAAATCTCAAGGAGAAGGGTGTGGAGTACTTCAGATCCTTGACATTGTTGTGAATTGATCAAGGATCCCGTATTCTTTCTTCAGTTTCACATTTAGGAAAATGAGAGTCCCAAAATAATAAAGGCACATAGATCTAAGAGCAAGCCAGTGACTACCATTTTATGTTACTAATGAGTTTGTTATTGCTCCTCTACTTCCCTCCCCTGTCTACAATCCCTCAGAGACTTGATGGCAGGCAATGATAGAAGACTGTGATTTGGTGGGATGCATGTAAGGTTGGATTCAGAAGACCTGGTTTGGGATCTGGGTACTGATCATGAGACATTGCCTTTGAAAGCACATGTACAGTACCCGAAAACCAATTGGCACTTAAATGCTGATTTTGAATTTGAAATTTAGAAGTTAAAGCTTTAAAAAGTCAAGGCTTACTATATTTTATATATACAGTTTAATGATAGGATAAAAAATATGTGCTGTAAGAGGCCAGGCTTTTAATAACCAAATACAGTGAATCTCTTAATTGATAATGAAAAACATATAAAAAGATGAAAGAATGCAGCCTATAATTATTCTCCTAGAACATGAGGTGCTAGCAGGTAATTTTAGAATGTTCTATAATTGTGCTTTAGAACATAGATTGCATTAAGTAAGGGTAGTAATTTTCAGGTATCCTATGGTAGGATTTATTTTTTCAATATAGAAATGTTCCATTTGCAGTGCAAAATTTCTACATAGGTTAAATCGCTTCTACATGCTCTGAGTTTCTTTATTTCCATCTACCAATGCTCATCCATAGGATACATGCAGTGCACATATGTGTGCATATTCACACATGAGCACACTAATCAGCACATGAAAATTAAAGTGAAGTAGGCATAATTGGTTACCTTTTGCCATATACTTGGATTTTAGGGGAAAAAAGTCTCTCTATTTTTCCTTTTGAGAAAACAATGGAGAAATGTATTAGCATCCTCTAATTTTTTGGCCTTGTGCTTTCCCTTTCTTCCCTCACATGTAGATTTTGTAATCTTGCCAAGGTTACCGAATATTGGCATGTCAAATGCAGATTACAAGCCCCAATGGACTGGATTCACACAGGCCTCTTGGCTTTTTACTGAACCTTACGTACGTAGACTTATCACTAGTTTGATGTTAAAGCAAATAATACTAACATACTTGGTAAGGCTTTTGTACTGAGAATTGAGGAAATTTGACCACAATAAACATGCTGAGAATAAAATCAGGCACTGCAGTAATTATTAGGTCAGAGGCAGGTAAGCACAATTATTTTTGTACTGAACAAAGACAGGTGGGGAGTAAAAGGCTCTGCAGTGAGAGGGCAAAGTGTGTGAGAGCTGGGAATGCTCAATCTATAAACCCACACGTACCCAACACCTACATACTGCTTCCTCTATATTTTTCCCCCTATGCTATTGTTTCTTTTTGTTTTTTAAAAGCAGTCCTAAATAGCTTAGCATTTTCCCTCCTCACATTTCTCTCTGTCCTCACAGGCAAGTACAATAAATTAAGCATATCTAAGGATTTAATGCTCAAAATCACCTTGGATAATTGGTTTAAGGGCTTGAGGCATGCTTTTCCCTTTGTTTCTTAGTCTTAATTCTATTTCTCCTCTGAGGATATGTCTGTCAATAATTGATTGAGCTTTCTTGGGTAAATGAGCTGTTGCTTGGGACATTATAAATCATATTTGGAATCAAGTTTATTTTCAAGTTGCGTTTAAAGTCTTGATGCTGTGCTAACTGAATAGAACATGCTAATTGTTGGAGGGAATAGTACAGGCCCTCGAGTGCTAAAAGCACAAGCTGGATTGAAGAAAACAAATGGAATTTATGCTCTTTATTTTACAAGGAAACTATATTGGTTCAGTAAGGCCCTTCCTGAAAGAAACTGCCTGAGTATCTACTGTGTGCTGAGTACTGTGTGTCGTGATTCACTTCGGGTGCCTGAGTTAATCCTCACAGCCGACTTGCCTCACAGGTGTTACAATGACTCTTTTACAGGTGGGCAAACTGAGGGTCACTTTGTACATAGTGTACACAGTGAGCAAGTGGTAGACCTGAAATTGGAATCAGTTGGACTTGAAGTCCTTGCTCTTTTCACTCTACTAAAACTCAGACATCCTCTGTGGCATGGTCTTTAGTCTGTGTTTTGTGACATCCTGGAGTTTTTCATGTGTTTAGTATTTAGGTTAAGGCCAGAGGCCTCTATCTCTAAAACTTTGCCAGGTCTCTGAACTGGAAAGAGATGCAACTCCACTTTTCTCTGGTTTACATAGATAGCTTTGGCATGAAATTTTGGTTAAAAAGGTTCTGCTACTAAAAAACATTTGAAAACCACAGCTGCATGAGAACAATAAAAATCTACCTTATAATATAAAGACATTAGTGCATGTAAGAACATGTCTGATATATAAAAAATTCAGAAATATTTGCTTCTTTCTCTGCTTCTAAGGAAATACCCAATGAACATTCTAGAATGTCCTTACTCTAAGCATTGCTGCAGGGTGAGAGTTAAGCTCAGACTTAAGGGTCCTAGGTTTTCATTTTTGCTCAGACATGAATCTACTGTGTGCTGGTGTTTCTCCTTCCTCAGTTTCCACATCTATGGTCTGGAGATAATAATGCTTGCTCTACTAACCTCAGACCTTGTGTGATGATGGAAAGAAACCAAGATAAAATGAACATGGCTAAAAATAAGGTATTATTACACTGAGTTTTCTGTTTTTTAGTAATTAATCAAAATGTCTTAAGATTTCAAAGGCAAATATTGCATTGATTGTATTTAGCATGGGACAGATGGGGCTATAAAAGGCATAAAACCATTTTGAAGAACTTACTTAGAACAATTACTTTAGAGATAATGGTTTATTAAGTTCATAATGCAACAGTGGAAAATTGTAATGGTAGGAAACTGTAACCCACCCCACTATTCTTTTGACATTGTTTCTGTAAGTGCTGACTCTTGACTAATAGGTAGCTTGAAGATGAATAACATGTTTGTGTAAGAATCCTAGGAATTAATTTCAAAAGATAAAGACTTCAACCTTCATGCATCCCAGCTCCGGGAGATTTGCTGACCTTCATCCATGGAGTTAGGATGATGTGAATCCAGGATGACTAAACCAGGATGACCCACTCTGGACTACCTACCACTTGCCTTCACAGAATGAACTGTGCTGATCTGCATGTACAGAACCTTTCAACTCCTTTCCTTGATCTCTTTGTTCTGTTCCCCTCTCCCTCCTTATAAAAAACTCTGCCTCCATGAGGTAGAGATGGGCTTTGAGTCCAGAGACTCTCATCTTCCCAGGAGATGGGCTTTGTGACATGAACATCCCATCTTCCAGGTGGATGGCACCCCAAAATAAACCACTTTCCTTTTGAATATTGGCTTTCCTAGAAGCAGGCAGCCAAACCTGCTTTTGGCTATAATGATATCTGCCCTTGAGTTTTAGTTATTTACAGTATTGGCAGTTGCTAATTTTCAAATTTTAGTGAAAAGATATAATATGAATCACTTGCCTTTTCTCCCTCTTTCCTGATAATGAATCAGGGTGAGTATATGCTAGATTTAAAAGGATGAGTTGATTTATGCTGATTGAGATCAGGAGGGGTTGTTTCCTGAATGTTTCTTTGACTCCATTCTTTCTTCCTTCCCTGCTCTTTCTCCTACTTTTCTTCCCTTCTTTTCAGCAACATTTATTAGACATCAACTATGTGCACACACAAATAGAACCTAGTATTTGCCCCAAAGACTCTCAGTATAGCTCTAAATAAATACACACTGTACTGTGATCAGTCCTATGCTGGGGGTCTGCCTTCCTCTTACTTGACAACGTTACTGACACCATGGGAGCCCAGAGGGCAAGATGCCTTGTGTCTGGTGGAGGTGTCACAAGGTTTCTTGGCTAATGTTTAGCTACTAACAGCATGAGTGATGCATGGTATACCTCTCCCCATTTCTTTCATTTCTTGGTTTCTAATACAGACAGTCCCTTACTTATGATGGTTTGATTTATGACTTTTTGACTTTATGATCATGAGAAAGCCATTCACATTCAGTAGAAAGAGGCTAGGCTAAGCTGTGAAGTTTGGTAGATTAGGTGTATTAAATGCATTTTTGACTTATTTTCAACTTATAGGGATGTAACCCCATTGTAAGGCAAGAAACTTCTGTATTTTTATTTCAACACACTTGAAACGCACTCATTCTCTTGGGCCCTGTCAGTACACAAGGATGCTCCTCAGCCAAAATCCTGAGACCTACGTTTCCTGCTTTCTTGTTTTATTCTAGCTATCTGGTTTTTGACCTCACAAAGACCTCAAACATATAGACATCCGCCTCCCTGATCCTTTCTTCTCTTTTCTCCTTTGTGCCCTTTCTATTCTCCTTCCTCTTGTTCTATCCCTTTCTCATTACCTCACTCTCCCTTCTTCCCTTTGAGAAATTAGGGTCAGGGAGATTACACTGGTTATATGAGATGTGAAGAGAAGAGAATTATGGAGACAGATGAGAAGAAAACAATTGAGAACCAATAATTTTATATTTTAATCTTTTTTCTGCTCTTCACTGAATCCTCTTCAGATTTTCTGTAACATTCTTGAATTTAATTTTCAATTATTTAGACCAGAAGGAGAAAATAGTTTCTAAGTAGTACCTGTGAGAGCAAGCTCTTCTTCTTATAGACAAGATTGCAGTTGATAGTGCTAGTCTGGGTTGTGCAATTAATGTCACTTGACAAAATCAGACCTATTTCTTAAGGGTTCTGTTCTTCAGAGGCATTCTGTCTCTGCCATTACAGGACAACATCTCCAACAAGCACTTCTGGCAGCAGGGGCCAAATCTGCATCACCCTTAAGTGCAAGGGTTTATTTGCTGTGAATGAAAATGAGAATTAAACTACAGAGAAAGATTTAAATGCAATGTGCAGGAGCCCTCTGTCTAGCCACATACCTAATCATGTGCATTTTTCCTACAGGGCTGTTTTTCTTTTTTTGAATCCAGATAGCAGGTCTGTGCTGTCACCATAGATCCAGGTCAGGAGGAACATGTGTAAAGGTTTCAAAGTGGTTGCCAGCTCTCTATAGAGATACACAAAGTCTATAGTCTTTGGAGCCAAACTGTCCTGGTTCAAATCCTGATTCTGTCTGTGAGTTTAGACAAGCGATTAATCTATCTAAACCTAAACCTTTGTATTTTTAATCTGGGGCAAATAAAATCATCTTTGTTTAGTATTGTGTAAGGATTAAATGAGATAATTAAAGCTCTATCTAACTAATGATAATGATGATAGCTGGGATTTACTGTAGGTTTTGACATGTCTACAGAAACCAGTAAGGAAGTTTAGGACATTAAAGGAAGACAAGCTTTCCCTGATTGTCCTGTAGTTAGGTGTTTGTCCAGGTGAATTTATATTATTCCTTTCAGTGTTTTTCTTGGAGTATCACTAGATGATCATACTAGCTGACTTTGAGACAAACCCTAAGGTGACTCTTTTACCTTCAATAGATCATTTGGTTCTCCTCAGAATTCTGCAATAGGTGAAAGTATCTCGATAGCAAATATGAAACTAGTGAGGCTTACAAATTTTAGGTATTTGTCTTAAGAGTCAAATTTAAGTCCGTCTGCCACTAAAGGCTGTGTTTACCTTCCACACTGTGCTTTTTGATCAGTCCGTTATTATCACCAAGTAACTCATCTTTTTTGAAGTTGCCTGTCACTAAACTTTAAAATGTCCCCATTTCTATCACCTTTGGTATTTACTCAAAATTTTGGCTTTTGATTTACTCACTCTTGTGTTTTCTGCATAGTCAGGGATCACATTCTTCAGCCTCTTTGTCTATGAGAAGTGTCTTTTGCAATCTAAACCTATCCTTTCTCTAAGGTCAGGCTCACAACCTATCTTCCTACCTGAGCCTCAGAAACATCTGCTGGGAGTGACGGTGCATATTATGCCTAGTTCCACATTGATTTCCCCTTTAGTGAATTCTTGTTTGTGCAAGTTAAAGCAGTACAACATTGCAGAGTACTTAGTCATTTTTACATTGAAATCATCATCATCATCACATTACTGAAAACTTGCTTGGTACTAAAACCTTTACAAGCATCACCTCACTCAAGGTCATGAGACCCTTATTAGTGAGGTACATCAATTATGCTTCTCATTTTATAGACAAGGAATTGAGAGTTTTTTTAATTTTAATTTATTTTATTGATTATGCTATTACAGTTATCCTATTTTGTTCTCTCCTTTATTACCCTCTGCTCATTATCCCCCTCCCACCATCATTCCCCCACCTTACTTCATGTGCATGGGTCATATATACAGGTTCTTTAGCTTCTCTATTTCTTATGCTATTCTTAACCTCTCCCTGTCTATTCTGTATCTACCATCGATGTTTCTAATTCCCTGTACATTTTTCTGTACATTCCCTGTACATTCTCCCCCACGCCCCACTGATAACCCTCCATGTGATCTCTATTTCTATGACTCTGTTCCTGTTCTAGTTGTTTGCTTAGTTTGTTTTTGTTCTTTAGGTTCAGTTGTTGATAGTTGTGAGTTTTTTGTCATTTTACTGTTCACAGTTTTGATCTTCTTTTTCTTAGATAAGTAAGTCCCTTTAACATTTCATGTAGTAAGGGCTTGGTGATGTTGAACTCCTTTAACTTGACCTTATCTGGGAAGCACTTCATCTGCCCTTCCATTCTAAATGAAAGCTTTGCTGGATAGAGCAATCTTGGATGTACGTCCTTGCCTTTCATGATTTTGAATACTTCTTTCCAGCACCTTCTGGCCTGCAAGATTTCTTTTGAGAAATCAGGTGATAGCCTTATGGGAACTCCTTTGTAGATAACTGCCTCCTTTTCTCTTGCTGCTTTTAAGATCCTCTCCTTCTCTTTAATCTCGGGTAATGTAATTATGATTTGTCTCAGTGTGTTCCTCCTTGGGTCCCACTTCTTTGGGACTCTCTGAGCTTCCTGGATTACTGGAAGTCTATTTCCTTTGCCAGATTGGGGAAGTTCTCCTTCATTATGTTTTCAAATAAGTTTTCAATTTCTTGCTCTTCCTCTTCTCCTTCTGGCACCCTTATGATTCAGATGTTGGAATGTTTAAATTAGTCCCAGATGTTTCTAAGCCTCTCCCCATTTTTCGAAATTCTTATTTCTTCATTCTGTTCTGGATGAATGTTCCTTTCTTCCTTCTGGTCCAAATTGTTCAAATGAGTCCTGGTTTCCTTGCCTTCACTGTTGGTTCCCTGTACATTTTCTTTTATTTCACTTGCATAGCCTTCACTTTTTCATCTATTTTGTGACCATACTGAACCATTTCTGTGAGCATCTTGATTATCAGTGTTTTTAACTCTGCCTCTGATAGACTGGCTATCTTTTCATCACTCAGTTTTATTTTTTGGGGGGGGACTTTGATCTAGTTTTTCATTTGGATCATTTTTTTTTTTTTGTCTCCATGTGCCTGTTACATAGTTAGGATTGGAGCCTTAGATATTCACCATGGTGGGACAACCCACTTCACTGCATTGTAATGCTGTATTTGTTAAGGGGTCCAAGAGGGAACTATGCTGCTTGCTTAGCTCTCCACCTGCTTTCAGTCACATCTCCCACTACCCACAAGCAAACTGGGCCCTTCTGGTGCTGATTCCTGGGTGAGTGATTTTGTGTATGTTCTAGGACCTTCTGGGTCCCTCTAACAAACTCTCCTGTGGGGCTGGAGTTTCTCCTGCCTCCTCAACCCCCACAGGTTTTTTTTTTTTAACTCAGAGGTTTTGAGCTTTATTTCCTAGTACTGGAACCCTGGGTTGTGTGGTCTATCTTACTCCCCATTTCCTCCTGATTTATCTGCATGCAAATGTGGTACCATCCACTCCACCAGCCCTTGCCTTGTCCACCTCAGTCCTCCAGGGGCCTCCTTGCTGCGAGTCTACTCCACCCCAGTTGCTCATCTCCACCCCTCCTACCGATCTGGATGAATGTTTCTTCTTTAACTCCTGGTTGTCAGAGTTCCATACAGTTTGATTTTCTGGCAGTCCTGGTTATTTTTTATTTTTAAATTTATTGTTGTCCTTTTGGTTGTGAGAGCAGGCAAAGTGTATCTACCTATGCCTCTATTTTGGTCAGAAGTCCAGAAATTGAGAGTTTAAGTGATATAGACAAAGCCACAAAGGTAACAGGTCCAAGTTTTAAACAATCTTACCCCAGAGCCCAATCTCTTATTAACTACATTTTGCCATTGCCCTAGTCCTGTGCTCTCAAATATAATGTTAGGTGCCCCTAGAATTAATTATGTATTGCCAAGGCACTTAGTAAAGGGTGTTTCACTGGTTGGCTTGTTCAGTGGATGTTTTAAGTATCTATATTGTGTTTGGCATTGAGGATAGTACAAACATAGGCCGGTTCTAACCCTCATCTGACTTTCTTCACAGGAGCATATCAAAACACTCAACCATAGAAAGTGCTTCGCTGTCTCTCTAGACTACAGAATGAGGGATGTGGAGCTATTGACTTCTAATCAAAGAAGGGGGACACATCAATGGGTATGTGTCCAACACCTTGAATTGGAGATATTAAGATTCCACCACTCTGCTTCTGTCAGTCAGTTGGATTTATTAATTCCATTTATCTCAACTACTTTTGAGAGGACATGTTTCAGTCTCTTGTATGTTTGAAGAGAAATGCATGCAACTGTTTTCTTTGAAAAGATAAAGTTTCACATGAAATAGTAGATCATTAACTTTGAGGATAGAAGACAAGGGAAATTACAATGTAACCTGTTTTTTGGATATAAAATCAACATAATCATAGCTATTGATTTGGGTGTTTGCTATATGTCAGGCACTGCTCTAAACACCTTTTATGTACTTAGCACATTTAATCCTCACAATAACTCTATGAGGGAGGAATAATTATTTTCAAATTATCATGGGTTTCTAGATAGGTTCAGAGAGATTATAGATTGTGTCTAAGAGTCATCACTTAGTCAGCCTTACACCACTGGCCAAACTCTAACCACTTAAGTTTCCTTACTGTCTCTAGTAGGTTGGAAAGCATGGTAGATGACATCTCCTTACAAGTCTTGATGGGAAGGGGACAGGAAAGGGAACAGAAAGAGAAAAACCTACTTAATATTTGTTGAGCTCCAAGTACTGTGAAGGCACTTTATAGATCTAAAACCCTTTAAGATAACAATTATTTTTAAAAGATTTTATTTATTTGCCCTGGCTGGCATAGCTCAGTGGATTGAGTGCGGGCTGCGAACCAGGCATCGCAGGTTCGATTCCCAGTCAGGGCACATGCCTAGGTTGCAGCAATGTCCCCCAGCAACCACACATTGATGTTTCTCTCTCTCTCTCCCTCTCCCTTCCCTCTCTTAAAAAAAAAAAAAGATTTTATTTATTTATTTTTAGAGGTGGGAAGCGGGGAAGAAAGAATAGGAGAGAAACATCAATGTGTGGTTGCCTCTTGTGTGCACCCTACTGGAGACCTAGCCCACAACCTAGGCATGTGCCCTGACTGGGAATTGAACCAGTGACTCTTTGGTTTGCAGGCCAACACTCAGTCCACTGAGTGACACCAGCTAGGGCTATTTTTTCATCTTACATTTGCAAAAACTCAAAATTCAAAGTTAAACTTGGCTTTGAATCGAGTTATGTTCTTCCCACCATTCTGGAGGGTTTATGTAGGAGACCCTTCTTATTCCATAAGGTATTTGTCATCCATGGTAACTTTTAAATTCTATGCTGATTTCCTTTTGATTAAAAGCATATGTCCTAAAACCCTATTTTTGTAGACTTAATAATGAAAGTATATTTGCTACAGAAAAGAGAATAAAGATGAGTGATATGGTAGAACAAAAGGTGATTCACTGGATCCAGTTGAAAGGTAGTGCTTTTCAGGGTTTTGTGTCTTGTTCTTCACTCTTTCATTAGTTCACTCTATCAGTAAGTGAGAAAACCACTTTTTCTTCCTGGAATTTAGTTTCTACAATGAAACAGTTGGATGAAATGGTCTTGATGTCCCTATTACCATACAATTCTGTGATGGTTTTAAGGCCAAATTGCATAGGGTTTGAGCTTTACAGGGCCATTGAGAGGATCATTTTTATCTCTTAATCTCTCCACAATTTTACAGAACCCCACATTTTTTGAATTCTTAACTCAGCCTTATAATATCTTTAATTTCCAGTGTTCCCCTAATACTGCAAACAAGTATCCTATTTGAAACATTCTTGTATTATACAAGACTAAATAAATAACCCACTGAAAAAGTGCTTACTCAGTTAATGATCTCTCATAGGAAGATACAGGACTATCATGAGCATGGGGTCTGTGCTACCAGGTCTCACTTCTACATTTTAATAATGATATCTCTCTGTCTAAAGCATAGATCTGACTAGGTCACTTTTCTGCTTGAAATCTTTTAATGACTCCATCCAGTTTATAGACTCACATCTAAGTTATTCTTTCCTTCTCCTCTTGGTTTTGTCCTTTGTGCCCATCTCCCCTTGGATTCACCATGTTGTTTCTCACCTTTGAGTCTGTGCCCTCTGCCTAGCATGCCTGGACACCTTGCTAGTTCTTCAGTTATTATGTCTCAGTTCTAGTGCCACAGCCATCAGGCCATTTCCCTTAAGCTAGATGGGTGCACTGTTTTGTTCTCTTGGCAATAAATACCATTGCCTCTCTTTATATTGCAATTGTCTATTTTGCCTGTGCTCCCACCAAACTGGGAGCCTGTTAAAGAAAGAAGTTCTGTGTCTTGATTATTTTGTTTAATTTCCAGTACTTTGCATGTTCTTTGGCACATAGTACATGCTCAATAAGTGTTTGATGAATAAATGAGTATATTGGCCCCTTAGTCATAAAAAACAAACAAACAATATCTAATTGTTAAGACATTCTTCTTTATATTCAGCTGACATTTTCTTCTTTGTTGGTTCAGATTTTGACCCTGGAGTTTATTCAGAATAGCTCCTTTTCTTCCACCACAATACAACTTTGTAAATGTTTGAATTTGGTTAAATCTTCTGTTCTTTAAGCTAAATATCTTTTGTTTTCCCATCTAGGCTAAATATGCTTAGTTCTTTCATGTGTCTTTCTTTGCCTAGCTCACACATCTCCTCACCTTCCTGGCTAACCTTTCTTGCTTGTGTTCTAGCTGACACTTGTCTCTCTTAAAATGAGATGCCCATGTCAGAACTCAAGATTCTAGTAATTATTCCAAGTGGCAAGCAGCCCCAGAGGAACAATCCCCTCTTCTGTCTTGTATACTAAATGTAAATGTTTCTTTAAAGTTGCATAAGGTAAAAACTGACTTTGGTAATATACATTTAATAAAATATATGTACAATAACCATGTACATAGAAAAATATATTAATATATTTTAAATATAATCAAATGTAAGTATAACAAAAATAACAGAAAGTTTTTAGTGTTTTAGCTTATAAACCTCTTACAATTAACACTGGAAGGGGATAAGAACAGATGAGGAAACTCAGAGTGGTTATGTTACTTTTGAAAAGGCTTAATAAGAATGTGTCATAAAACCTTTGGCCCCTTTTATCGACACAGCTGAAATGATAATGGAATAAACTTTCAATAAATTTGACAACAACAGCAACAAAAAGAAAGAAGATTAGTGGTAGGAAATAGCTTAGGGCTGGGGAGCTTGGGAGGAAAGTGGGAGTGACTGCCAAAGGGTATGGGTTTTCTTTGGAGGATAATGAAAATTTGCTAAAATTACTAGTGGTGATGATAGCATACACTGTGGAAATACAAAAACCCACTAAATTGTATGGTATCTGAATTATTAATATATCTCAATGAAGTTGTTTTTAAAAACCTAAAAAAATTCAAACTTTAATAAAAAGTGTGTGGTGGAGACATTATTGGATTTTGGACTGATGGTAGAGTTGTTTAGAGCAAGCACCATGTTCTAAACCACCGGTTACACATTGATGCCCCCTGGGTCCTCTGTGAACTTCTTGAAACAAAGTGAAAATTGTACTTGCTTCTAAGATAAAGGTACTTGATTTTTATTATGCTCTCAGAGGAATCCTTGACCCCATAGAGGTTAAGAATAATGTGTTAAAGGTAGACTTGACATAGAGCTTGTAGTTAATTCATACACCAAATTCATTTTTCCATATACTTGCTCTTAAATATCTTCCTTCATATGTGTAACTGGTTTCCTGGACCCACCTTAAGCACAGAACACTTACACCTGCTGAATTTGTCTTAGTAGTTCCATCTGTTTCAAGGTCATTTCTTTTCATCACCACACCTCTACTAATGTATTTGCTATTTGCTTAAATAATATGATCAACATTCTCTCTTGATCTTTATCTAAATCAGTGCTGAAAATGAGGGCTGACCTGGGGGACAGTAATGACTATGAAAGTGGTTTGCAAAATCTGTGTCTCCTTTGCATTTCTCTTTCTCCCAGGTTGCTCAGGTTTCTCTCAGGATGAAAGAGTATTAATGTCTAGATAATCTGCTGTTCTCAACCAGCAGCAGCCTGGCTGTACCTCTGATTCCTGATTTCTAAACGTCCGCTCTTCATGCTCTTTTCATGAGGCTCTGTCTCACAGTAGGGCACTCTTTCTCTTGGACTGTTACTCCACAGGCCCTTCTATTAAAGGTCTAGTTAATTAGGAGTTGTTTTTCTCTTGCAACCCCTTTGAACCACATATTATTTCCCTCCTAACACCCAAATGGTTTATGAGAAATCTAGTTCACACTTGGTATCAAGTCACAGAAATGAGAACAACCCAAATTTCTTTATTCCTTAGTGTTCAGGCCATTTTAAATAAAAATACAACTCTGATATTAAATGTGGGACAGATTGTAGTTTTTTTGTTTATTTTCCAACAGACTTGTAATATGGGCTGCATCTAGGCACATTAATGAATGCCTGTCCAGAATAAAATTTCAGTTTCAAAAGAAAAATTTATCAATGGCTTTAGATTTTCCATAAGCTTTAGAATGATTTCTTATCTTCTGTGTGATTGACAATAATCTATGTTTTTGCACAATTTTTAATCTTTTGGGTCTCCTATCTACCTTTTGTGATCTCTGATTTTCCTCTTTGCTAACAATAAGTATTGATTTTATATTCATGATTTATAGCTTTTGCTTCATTTTTAAAATTCTCACCATAGAATATGTTTTTATTGGTTTTAGGGAGAGAAAGGAGAGAGAGAGACAGAGAGAAAGAAAGAAACATCGATGTGAGAGAGCAGCATTGAGTAGTTGCCTCCCTCATGCACCCTGTCTAGGATCAAACCTGCAACCTAGGCATGTGTCCTGACTGGAGATTGAACCCACAACTTTTCATGTGTGGGGTGGTTCTCCAAAAAACTGAGACAGCCTGCCAAAGCATTTTATACCCTATTTTTCAAAGTGATCTTTTTCCATCTGCTGATTGATTCTGATTCCCATGTAGAATCACCTCCTCCAACTTTTTTCATTAGCATTGTGAACAATTTTCCCTCAAGCTTTATGTGAATCATGTCATGTTTTTGTCATTATTTAGAGAATATGTAAACATTGGCTCATGATAACTTTTAATAGCCTTCAGTGTCAACCCCAAATTCAATAGCAAGGAAATGCAAAAGTGGCTCCATAGCAACCACCAATTTGCTTATTCTTTTCTAAGTTTGAGGACACTTGGCACTTTGGTCTTTATGCTGGAGAATTATAGGAAACATGTTTTAAATGTTACTGTTCCTGACTGTTTTTCAAAATTTTCATTATATAGTTGGAAAAAAAGACCCAGCCTTGAATTTGAGCCTCAGCTGGATCACTTACTAGTTTTATTACCTTAGGTGCCTCATTTTACCTCTGCGGTCTTCAATGCCCCCACTTTTAAAACTGGGTGGCCATGCCCACTTTGGTACTGATGAGGGACTATTTTTAGGAATGATCAAGATGAACTGTGTGAAGCACTTTATAAAATAGAAAGTAGTATAAACTCAGGAAAGTAGAGCCAAGAATTATATACTCTGGTCATGCTCAATATCAATACTTTAATTTCTGTAATTAGAGGTTTTTGAATTCCTGTTTATGCTCATAAGCCTCAGTGTCATGTCCCATTTCTTTTACTCAGTCTCTCCCCTGAGTACTCACTCAGGAGCTAGTATCTGCTTTAGTTTTCATTCAACTTTTAGCTATTCCCAGGACAATCAGTGCTCCAGCCCTATCCAGGCATTCTTGGTGGACAGCATCTTACATGTGGTAAATAGTATCACTTGGCCTGTATGTTTCACCTCATTTATTATTTGCCTTCATTCCAGGTTTATTCTTGGGATTTGCTTTGGTCCATGAGATAGGAGTTGTGATGGAAGCAGAGCCTTGAAACTCTGTTTGTGACTGGACTTGCTCGCTCATGTATTTGTTAATACCATGTGGGAGGACTTCCAGCCAAGATGGAGGCGTAGGTAGATACACTTTGCCTACTCATACAACCAAAATAAGGATAATAGCAAATTTAAAAACAAAAAATAACCAGAACTGCCAGAAAATGGAACTGTATAGAAATCTGACAACCAAGGAATTGAAGAAGAAACATTCATTCACACCAGTAGGAGAGGCAGAGACTGGCAGCCTGAGCTGAGAGGATGTGCTGCAAGGTGGCAGCTGGAGAACTGGGCAGGGAGGTGGCAGCTGGTAGACTGCACAGTCCCGAGTTTGTGTGCAGATAAACTGGGAGGAACAACTGGGAAGAGAGACAGACTGTACAACCCAGGGTTCCAGCACAGGGAAATAAAGCCTCAAAACCTCTGACTGTAAAAACACCTGGGGATTGCAGCAGTAGTGGAAACTCCTAGCCTCACAGGAGAGTTTACTGGAGAGTAGGACCCACAGGGTCCTAGAACATACATAAACCCACTCACCCAGGAATCAGCACCAGAAAGGCCCAATTTGCTTGTGGGTAGTGGGGGACATGACTGAAAGCTGGCAGAGAGCTGAGCAAGTGTCCTTGTTCCTTCTCGGACACCTCCCCCAATACAGAGCCACAATGCAGCAAAGTGGGTTGCCCCACCATGGTGAATACCTAAGGTTCTTTACTATGTAACAGGCACAGGGAGACAAAAAAATGGCCCAAATGAAAGAATAGATCAAAGTCCCCCCCAAAAATAAAACTAAGTAATGAAGAGATAGCCAATCTATCAGAGGCAGAGTTCAAAACACTGGTAATTAAGATGCTCACAGAAATGGTTCAGTATGGTCACGAAATAGATGAAAAAGTGAAGGTTATACAAATGAAATAAAGGGAACTGTACCAGAAACCAACTGTAAAGGGAAGGAAACCAGGACTCAGATCAATAATTTGGACCAGAAGGAAGAAATGAATATTCAAACAGAACAAAATTAAAAGAAACAAGAATTTAAAAAAAAATGAGGAGAGGCTTAGGAACCTCTGGGACTATAAATATTCCAACATCTAAACATTTAAGCATCTGAATCATAGGGGTGCCAGAAGGAGAAGAGGAAGAGCAAGAAATTGAAAACTTATTTGAAAACATAATGAAGGAGAATTTCCCCAATCTGGCAAAGGACAGACTTCTAGGAAGTCCAGGAAGCTCACAGAACCCCAAAAAGTTGGACCCAAGGACACACACACCAAAGCACATAATAATTACATTACCCAAGATTAAAGAGAGAGAGAATCTTATTAGCAGCAAGAGAAAAGGAGACAGTTACCTACAAAGGAGTTCCCATAAAGCTATCAGCTGATTTCTCAAAAGAAACCTTGCAGGCCAGAAAGGGCTGGAAAGAAGTATTCAAAATCGTGAAAGTTAAGGGCCTAAATCCAAGATCATTCTACCCAGCAAAGCTATCATTTAGAATGAAAGGGCAGATAAAGTGCTTCCCAGATAAGGTGAAGTTAAAGGAGTTCATCATCACCAAGCCCTTACTATATGAAATGTTAAAGGGACTTATCTAAGAAAAAGAAGATCAAAACTATGAACAGTAAAATGACATAAGACTCACAACTATCAACAACTGAACCTAAACAAAACAAAACAAAATGAAAACAAAAATGAACTAAGCCAACAATGAGAACAGGAACAGATTCATAGAAATAGAGATCACATGGAGGGTTATCAGTGGGGGTTGGGGGAGAATGCAGGAAAATATACAGAGAATTAGAAACGTAGATGGTAGGTACAAAATAGACAAGGGAAGGTTAAGAATAGTGCAGGAAATGGAGAAGCCAAAGAACTTATATGTATGACCCATGCACATAAACTAAGTGAGAGGAATCCTGGTGGGAGGGGGTGCAGGGTGGAGGGGAATGAAGGGGAAAAAATGGGAAATCTGTAATAGCATAACTAATAAAATATGTTTAAAAAATACCATGTGAATAGGTCAGCATTCCCTGCCAAGATCAGTACATCCACCTAACTGACATCCCAAGAATGTGAGCACAAACATTTATTGCTGTGTGATTCTCAAGTTTTGTGGTTGTTTGCTACACACTTTCATTATAGCAATAAAAAACAAATACAGTAGATGCCATAACCACTTGAGTCTCTGGCTTCAAGGATAATAGTATCAAAGCTTATGATCCTGTAAACATATCATGATAGGAAAAACTGAAATTCCATAATTAGTAAAGGTCTAGGGAATCAATAACTAAAGTGGTATTAAATATATTTCATTTTGATTACAATTTTTAAAATTATATTTTATTGATTATGCTATTACAGTTGTCCTGATTTTTGCCTCTTAGCCCCCCTCCAACAAGCATCTCCTATTCTCTGAGGCAACCCCCCCCACCATTGTTCATGCCCATGGGTCATGCATATAGGATTTTTGGTTACTCCATTTCCTATACTGTATTTTACATCCTCATGGCTATTCTGTATCTACCTATTTGTACTTCTATTTTAGAGAGGGGGAGGGGGGAAGGAGGACAGAGAGAGAAACATCAATGTGTGGTTGCCTCCCACATGCCCCTCACAGGGGTCCTGGCTCACAACCCAGGCATGTGCCCTGACTGGGAATAGAATTGGTAATAGTTTGGTTTCCAGGCCAGTGCTTAATCCACTTAGCCACACCAGCCAGGGCCTTTTTGTACTTCTTAATCCCCTCACATCTTCACCCATTCCCACCACCTGATTCCCACCTGGCAACCATTAAAATGCTCTCTGTATCCATGATTCTGTCTTTTTTTCTTTTTTGCCTTGCATGTTTTTTTAGATTCAGTTGTTGATAGGTGAATATTTATTGTCATTTTATTGTTTATAGTTTTGATCTTTTTCTTAAATAAGTCCTTTTAGTATTTCATATAAGAATGGTTTCCTGATGATGCACTGCTTTAGTTTTTTTATGGTCTGGGAGGCCCTTTATCTGCCCCTTGATTCTAAATCGTAGCTTTACTGGGTAGAGCAATATTGACTGTAAGTCCCTGCTTTTCATGACTTTGAATATTTCTTGCCAAAGCCTTCTAGCCTGCAAGGTTTCTTTTGAGAAATCAGCTGGCAGTGTTATGAGAATTCCCCTGTAGATGACTAACTGCTTTTCTCTTGCTGCTTTTAGGAATCTCTCCTTTAATTTTAACTTTTGGCATTTGAATTATGATGTGTCTTGTAGTGGGCCTCTTTACATCAATCTTGTTTGGGATTCTCTGTGCTTCCTGGACTTGTATGTCTATTTCCTTCACCAAATTATGGAACTTTTCTTCCATTATTTTTTCAAATAGATTTCCAATTTCTTGCTCTTTCTCTTCTGCTTTTGGCCCCCCTATGATGAGAATGTTGGAATACTAGAGTTGTTGCTTAGGCTGCATATACTATCCTCATTTTGGGGGGATTCTTTTTTCCTCTTATTTTTCTGATTGGTTGTTTTTTGCTTCCTTATGTTCCATATTATTGATTTGATTCTCAGCTTCATCCACTCTAATGTGGTTTCCATATAAATTGTTCTTTACTACAATTAGTGTATCCTTCATTTTTTGACTAGATCTTTTTTATACTGTTGAGGTACTCATTTGTGTTCCTTGAGTAATCTTCTAACCAGTGTTTTGAACTCTGCATCTGATTGATTGCTTATCTCCATTTTGTTTAGTTCTTTTTCTGGATTTTTGATCTGTTCTTTCCTTTGGGCCATATTTCTTTGTTTCGTCGTCGTTGTTGTTGTTATTGTTTTCTCATTTTGGCAGCCTTCCTATGTTTGTTCTGTGTATTAGGCTGAGTTTCTATGACTGCCCATCTTTGTAGTGTGGTCTAATGTAGTAGGTGTTGTATATGTAGGTTCCAGTGGCTCTACTTCCTCTACCCCTCAAGCTGGGTACTTAAGGTATGCCCTTCTTGTGGGCCAAGTACACCCTCCTCTTGTAGTTGAGACATGGTTGCTATTGGCAGGTTAATGGGAGGGATTTGCCCAGGCAAATCAGCTTCAAGGAATCTCCGTGATCACTGACTACCAACCTCCAACTTCCATGGAGGATCAGTTGTATGGGGGCATGGTGGTGGTGCTCTGATGTGGTCTGTAAATGTCCACTGGATGTGCATGCTCTGGTGTTACCCAGGTGGTACAGACTAAGTTCATTCCCCATCTGTGTTTTGCCTAGGGCCACTGTGCCTGAGCTATAGAGCAATCAGAGATAGTTGCTACTTCTGCTGGGTTTGGAGATTCTCAGGTGAAGTCATGCTGTGAATCTAGGATGGCTGCTGTTCATGCCATGCCTGGGGCCATTTAGCAGGAGATATGGGAGCTTGGGGATCACTGAGTCTTGCTGTTGCTTGTCTGAGAGGATTTAGGAAGTTTTGAAGCATGAGCTAATACCAGCTATTCATATGGAAAAGCAGCTGGGTGGGCTTATAATTTGGGTGGGGCAGGGTCTCTGGGGATCTCTAAGGGTAGGGAAAACAGTGTTAGTCAGTTTGATAGAGTCTCAGATATGGCACCAGGCTCTGAAGCTCTGTGGCTCTGTGGAGGTTGGTTCAGAAAAGGGGCAATGGCCTTCGCTCAGCTTGATGCTGGACAGTTCAGGTACTCCCCATATGCCATTGGTGCCTTTCAAGCTGCTACCCTGGTGCTGGATCTCTAAGTAGTGAGTCTGAGTAAGTCTGTGTGTGGGTTCTTTAAGAGGAATTGCTTGGGGCTCTCTACTCAACTCAATCCCCACTCGTTTTTGTAGCTAGAAGTTGTGGGAACTGACTTTTCTGGCACTGGAACCCTGGGCTTGGGGGCCTGGTGTGGGGCTAGGACTCCTCAGTCCCAAGATATCCCTCCAGAAAATGTATCCAACACATGTGAGTGTGGGACCAGCCTGAACCACATCTCTGCCCTTCCTATCAGTCTGGATGGATATGGGTTCTTTAATTCTGTAGTTGTCAAATTTCCATTAACTCAATTTCTTATGGTTCTCAGTGGTGGTTGTTCTATATTTTAGTTGTAATTTTGATGTAGTTGTGCAAGGAGTTGAGCCCTGTCTCCCTATATTGTCATCTTGACCAGAAGCCACAAATCTAAATATATTTTAAGTGAACAGAATCTTCAGCATGAAAAGCCTCCTGTGGAGGGTACCCCATCTCTTCAGTCACCTTTAATAGTTAAGAAGAAATGAATGGCACTGTGACTTGCTGAGGAAGAATGTCACACAAGTGCTGTGCTTTTCAGAATGCATCACTTTTATAAGTTATGTGTGGAGCTACTTAATCTAACATTGAATGTATTTTTACTCCCATTTCTCTCCTTTCATTTTCAGCAAGTACCAGCAAAATTATTGTGTAATTGCTGGCCTCTTCACAAATTATCACAGCACTTAAGGGCACATTTTCCCAGACCTGTTCTCTGTTCTGTGTATTAATAAGTTAAATGTATTTCATTTCTCTTTCTAGCCTACATAGATCCACTCATATGGTCTACAAAAGAAGAAAGTAGTACATGGTTTTAATGGAAATACAACATATGAAGTATTAACTGGTACTTACCTACCTCTATCGACTTCAAATCCCATGACGCTGCCCCATTTCATTATGTTAGAAGATATGTGATGCTGACATTCTACATGGTGAGGCAGGGGTACATAGGACAGTGGAGGAGGCTGTCGAGAAGACAGAGAAACATATCAAATTCCTGGCTTTTAAAGTTAAAAGCCTCAAATCATCTTTTGATATTTTTCCTTTATGTCTCCTCTTTTTTTTCCCTTCCTCACTAGATAAAGATGCTTGCAACTGAAGAGAGGGAAGGAGGTTGGTAACTGAAAAATGAGAAATGGACACTGGTATTAGGACAGAGTCCCAATTCTGGGCCAACTACAAGTGATGAGCCAAGCAATGAGCAAAGAGACTATAAGAGCCCTGGAATAAATGTAACAGTAGAGGGAACCAATGCTGTAGAAGACATTGGTACAGTGTACTTATATTTGGCCCCTGCTCTACTGGGCATATGGGCATTGTTATTTCCCCTCTTCCTTAATGATACGAATGATCTTGTGACATGGCTAATAAATTGTTAATGGAAATGATGTGGGTCATTTCCATGTTCAAACATCTAATTACTGGTGCTTATCTTGCTAATCTGGAAGAATAAGTCAACACATGAAAGACAAATGTGGAGAGTATTGTCTTGAATTTTATTTGAGGAATGAAATTCTGTTGATTTTTTTGATTTATTACTGCAGTATAACCTACCCTGTCCTGAGTAGGATAAGTGCTCCCTTTTCTATGTGGATGGCTGGAAGGGAGGGAAATCACAAAGGTTCTCATGCCATTCAGCATGGGGGCAGTGGAATAGAGAAGGCTACACAGCATGTCAGAGGTAGAGAGAGCTTGATGATGGATCCTAATTGTCCTATTGCTCCAGGGAGATGTGGGATAACAACTGAACTTTCCCCATGTCCTAAATAAGGATGCATATTTTTTCACAGAGAGAAATATGGTTATCTAAAGGTTTCTCAAGGTCATGACAGGGGATGCTACTGTAAGTGGTGGCATGGAATATTCAGTCTGAGATCAAATGAGTGGACTCTCATTTGGAGGGTGACAACACTAAGAACTAAATATTATTGTTGCCTATATCAGTGGGTGTCAACCCTGGACAGCCATGGCAACACTTCCTCATAGTTATTACATTACTGTGTACAAACACTTCAGTTAGATTCAACCATAGAGAGAGGAGAGAAAGGGGAAAGTACACAATTCAATTGAATATAATACTGAAATAATTTAGAAAATACTGAAGTGGTTGACTTAGAACTTATAAGTGACAAGTTTCAATTTTCTCTCAGGAAACATGAGGTCTTGGGATAGAAATTACTTCGGAAAGAGAAAGCTCTGTGTTTACAGATCTGAGCTTGTGACTAGGATAATCATACATACCTCATATTTTTGTGAAAGGACTGACCTAAGCAGAATTTGAAACAAATGGGATTTAATGAGTTTGTAGAGAGATACAAAGCCACACTATTTCAGAAATTGATTATGTTTGTTTGTGGTGAGGAACTATTACATGCCTCACCCAGTTAGAACCCTTCTGGGCCTCTCAAGGTCCTGGACTTGACTATTACCATTGGACATTGGGCTGTGCCTATACAGCTTCCCCTGTGCGTCAGGCACTTAGCCCTCTGGGTTCTTGTATTTGGTGGGTCTCTGGCCAGGTGCTGGTTGATTACGGAAAAAATGGTGGGATCAGGCCGCTGTGCCAAATGATTAAGCTGCTCAATTACTCTTGGTATTCAGCCCATAACATTGGACACTATATTGGATGTGTCAAACGAATTCTTTTGTTGGTTAGCGTTTTCAAAGATACAGAGTACCATTCATGTCATGCTTCTCATTTGATAAGTACTCATGAGAAATATAAAATTAAGTTGCAAATGCTCTTAGATTAATTGGGTAAAATAATTGTACAGCCCTGGTTGGTGTGGCTCGGTGGATTGAATGCTGGCCTGTGAATGGTTCAGTTCCCTTTTGGGGCACATGCCTGGGTTGTGGGCTGTATCCCTGGTTGAGGGCACGCAGGAGGCAGCCAATTGATGTATCTCTCACACATCAATGTTTCTCTCCCTCTCTTCCTCCCTCCCTTTCCCTCTTTTTAAAAATAAACATATACAATATTTTTAAAAATTATCCTACAAATGTCAAGAATGTGACAAAAAAGGAAAATAACATGCCTGGAGTGATGTAAAAATCTCAAAAGGAGTTGAATCATGAACAAACTGTTTTGTAAGCATATTAACAGAGAGCCTTTATTAAATCTACTTAACAATTTCATGAGGAAGATTTATGCACACCAATAGGTGAGAAAACTGAGAGGCAGAGAATAATTTTTTTAATATTATGTAACCAGTGAAATTATAAAACAGTTCTTTGTTTTGTCTTTAACCATTAAATCTGGGCTCTTTTACTTTAACACCTTTCTGTGTAGACTTTATACCACCCTATTTGGTGGTTTGGACTCCTTCCTGTTCTTATTGGTGCTCCTGATAGATGAGATTTCTTTAGATAGACTTAGGTGAATATTATCAAAGTTTTCATTTACTTTTTTCTTGGCTAGACTACAGTGTAGAGAGGGAGATTTGGGCGCTGAATTAGGGAAACAAAATCCCCACTTATATTTGCTTATGTCAGTGGTTTTCAGCCTCTGGCATACATTACAATCAACTGGGAAGCTTATAAACCTTATGGATACCTGGGACCCACTTCAGTCCAGTTAAACTGAAATTCATGGGGGTTGAGCTCAAGCATTTAAAAATGATCCTAGGTGATCCTAGGTGGAAACTCTGTTCTTTTATGGGATTGCCAGGAAAGTATTCCACAGATCCATGCATGGGAGAATGTGGTGAGGTAAGATTATTTGGGCAGAAATAGAAAGCTATTCCTGGGTTTCCAATGCCCCTTCTTCATCTGTCCTGCCATGAAAAAAGTCTACTCTTGTCTTCATCAAGACCAAAACAAAGGCCAGTGTCCAGAGTTTCTGTTTCAAATTAGTGCTTAGTCCTTTGGAGCCTGTACAGTCTGCCAGTCTGCCGCAAGCCCCAGGTGGCAGTTAAACCTGTATGACTGCTATGGAAAGAACACGAGAACAAACAGGGTGGGCAAGAGAGAAGGGATTCGTTCCATTGGGAAGGATCAGATACTTTTTCAAAATAGCCAATCAACTTCCCAACCTTTCATGGACTTATACTGGACTTGCCTTCTTGCCAATCCAATCTTTTTCCAGGCTAGACTGACAGGCCTCTACACTTGCTATCTTGGCTCTTATTGTGCATGCCTCATAGAAACACCTCCCCCCTTCCCCATTTTGACTTACAGTGAGCATGTGCTTACCTCCCCCTTTATCATTCTGTCCCTTCCCCTCAGTGATCTGCAGAAAACAGACTGGTGTTTCCCTGGAAAGTCTGTGAAGCTATAGCTTCCTGGTGAGAGAAGCAGACTCATACTCTCCAGTTGATAATACTTAATAACGTTTAATTCCCTTTGCTCTCTCCTTTTATTATCTAGCCATCTATGCTAACAGCCAGGCTAAGAACCACTGGCTTAAGCTAACATTTTAACACATCGAAAATCAGATTCTACAAGAGGAAGCAATTAACACAGGTGCTAAGTTGTGCTAAGCAATCTGTGATATCAAAACAAGTAATCATCAGTAGGAGGTAAAGAAATGAACTCTAATCAGTCATTAAGAAAGACCACTGGGATCTGTACTTCAGGATATTATTTCCAGAACTTGAAAAATGTGTAAGCTCTTAGTTTTATTGTAGTACTGGAATTGAAATGTCTTATTCTTTCTGATTTTTAAAATGAAAAGAGAGAAAATAAATGAGGAAACTGTGTGGGGACAGATGCTTTGGAAGTTTCCCATGTTTTCATATTTGTGAGGCAAAGTGTTTGATCAGGAGCGAATGGGATGTCTGCGTATCAGTAGAACTGCATTTAGAGAGGAAGCCTCACGTGCCAGACCCATGCTCAGTGCTGAGGGGCACAGTGAAGACAATTCCTGCCTGAGAGGAATTTATGCTTTGTCTGGAAAGATCCAACATATATCAGGGGTGACCTTAAAGCCACATGGCTGACTCCATAAAATATATTTAAAATTAAGTCCTTAATGTCATGCCTTGTGGTTAAAAGGGTGGTACAGTTAATTATGGTAGGACAATCTAAATTCTAAATGAGAGTGACATACCTCAGATGATATCATATAATTGTGAAAAAAAAATAGCTTAACCATCAACTCCTGTTTCCCTTATCTGTACCCTTAATTGAATACTAACTCATGTTAATTTTACCTTTTCAATATTACTAAATTTATCCTCTTCTCTTTATCTTTAGTGTCTTTAGTTTAGACATTTCTTTCCTGGACTAAAGAAATAGTCTTGTTATTTATTTCACTGTCTCTGGTTATATTTTGCTTGCTTGTTTGTTTTGTCGATTAGGTTCCACTTATAGGTGAGATTATATGGTATTTGTCTTTCACCACCTGGCTTATTTCACTGACAGTAACCTGAGGGGAGGGGGAGGGGGATAATGAGAGAAAGAAGTAGAAGAGTTGTCAAGGAATACGTATAAAGGACCTATGGACAAAGCCAAAGAGGGGAAAGATTGAGGGTGGGAGGTGGGGGTGGGGCAGGGGAAGTGGTGGTGGGTAAATGGGAATAGCTGTACTTGAACAACAACAAAAAAAATAGTCTTGTACCTGCTTCTAGCCTTTTTGAATTCTAGTCACTCCCAGGCTAGAGTAGCCACAAGAGGACTCCCCACTGTCTGCTAGAAAACATTTAAGATCTAAAGCATGGAATGCAGCCTTACTACTCCAAGTATAATTCTCAGACTAGCCTCATCTGGCAGCTCATTAGAAATACAGATTCTCAGAGGCTCTACTTCACACCTATTGAATCAGAACCTCCATTTAACAAGATCCCTAGATTATTGGTGTGCACAATAAAGTTTAGGAAGTACTTGAGTGTCACAGGTCTTTTATGACCTGGCTCCCACCTACTTTTCTTCCTTTTTTCTCCTGGCCATTGTGTGTTCTAGAAATATCAAACATACCTTGGAGGGATAGTCCTTTTCAACCCAGTCCTCTCAACAAATACCAGCTTGATCTTTAAAGATCTCTCTCTGGAGTGATTTCCTTTGTGAAGTTTTCCCTGTCATTTCCCAGACAGTTAATCCTGCCCTTGTTTGAAGACTTTCATTGTGTATGGAAAACTGCAGTGTTGAAATTACATATTTACCTATCGCTTTCATCTGCCAGACTGTAAGTACCTGAAAGCAGGGCTTATGTGTTTTTCATCTCAGTTTCTCTGGTTTGCTGTATAGGTCTGGGCACAAGGCACTCAATCAGTATTTCAAATTCATTGCTCAGATTTGGTGTGATAATAGTCTTTATTTGCAGATGTAATTCTGCTTCAGCTTCTGAGATGGTCATGTCTGAAGAAGAGGATTTTTAAGTTATCCCAGTCCTTATGAGTTAAAGGTTAGCATTTATTTTCTTCACTAAAACCCAGGGAGTATGCATTTTTTTCTTATGTAATTACATTCCTCTGTACCCACAGTGCCTTTATTTTGGCCCAGCCTTCTAAATTATGCTTCTTAGTTGTATAACTTGGGGGTCTAGCATGGCTCCAATACCAACAGGTATGTTGAAAAGGCCTGCCAGGGCTCATCTCTTCCCACCATCTTCAGGGCTGGCAGCCCTCTCTCCTTTCTTGCTAACCTTGGACACAAGAGACGTTTGCCAGTTTCCTTATGGTTTCATCCACCTAGACACCCTCCCTCTGGCTTTTTCTAAGGTTCTCTGCCTGTTGTGTTTCCTTTCTTTTTACTTCCTCCATACACAATCCAAGTTTTCCTAAGGACAAGGTTCAGCAAATAAAAAATAGAGGATGCCCAGTATTTTTAAATATAAATATGTTCCAGATTTTGCATGGGTTGTACTCCTACTAAAGAATTATTTGTCATTTATCTGAAATTCAGATTTAACTGGGCATCCAGTGTTTTATCTGGCAACTCCCCCACAGGCTTAGTCTTTGAAAAACTCATACTCTTTATCTTCCCTGAACTGAGGAAGTAGAATAGTTACAAATTTGAGACAGAAAGGGAAAAATCCTGTCAGATACAGTAATATGTTAAGATTTCATGATATTATCCAATCAAAATAACTACAATGAGTATATATAAGGCATTATATTCAAGTAAAAGAAAAGTCTGTGTGGTTTATAGAAACATTGGTAATCTTTTTATGAGTAACTTGTATTTTTAGGGATGTTGGTTTCATTAAAGTTGGGAGGACATAGAGAGTAGCAGTTAAGAGTGCAAGTTATGGAGTCAACCCCTCCGGTCCTAATCCTGACTCCACCACTAATTGTGTGATGACAGGCCTGTCACTTCTTTCCTGGGCCTCTGTCTGCCTCCTCATTTGTAAATAGAGGTAGTGATTGTATCTACCAAACAGGGATTTTTATGAGGATTAAATGTTATCCACCATTACTATTCTTATTGCTCTAGGACTAAACGATTATCTCTCGTTGGTGTGCTGTGCATGTCCACAGGAAACCAGGAAGCACTTTTACATTTAAAAAACAGTACATTTGAGAAGAATGGTATGGTTGGAGCAGGACTTTCTTTCACTTTTCTCTTCTTCTTCTTCTTCTTCTTCTTCTTCTTCATCTTCTTCTTCTTCTAGTTAATGTATAGTTAACATACAATAATATACTAGTTTCATGGAGTGGGTCTTTATTTTTTTATTATTTCTTTTTACTTAAAACTTTTAAAAATATATTTTATTGATTATCCTACTATAGTTGTCCCATTTCATTCTCCTCTTTATTCCCCTCCACCCTGTATCCCCACTTCCACCATCATTCCCCTACCTTACTTCATATTCATGGGTCATACATGTAAGTTCTTTGTCTTCTCCATTTCCCATACTATTCTTAACCTCCCCCTTTCTATTCTGTACCTACCATTTATGGTTCTTATTTCCTGTACCTTTTCCTCCATTCCCCCATTACCCCACTGATAACCCTCCATGTGATCTCTATTTCTGTGAATCTGTTCCTGTTCTAGTTGTTTGCTTAGTTCGTTTTTGTTTTAGGTTCGGTTGTTGATAGTTGTGAGTTTGTTGACATTATACTATTCATAGTTTTGATCTTTTTCCTAGGTAAGTTCCTTTAACATTTCATATAAGGGCTTGGTGATGATGAAATCCTTTAACTTAACCTTATCTCGGAAGCACTTTATCTTCCCTTCCACTCTAAATGATAGCTTTGCTGAATAATCTTGGATGAAGGTCCTTGCCTTTCATGACTTGGAATACTTCTTTCCAGCCACTTCTGGCCTGCAAGATTTCTTTTGAGAAATTAGCTGATAGCTTTATGGGAACTTCTTTGTAGGTAACTGTCTCCTTTTCTCTTGCTGCTTGTAAGATTCTTTCCTTATCTCTCATCTTGGGTAATGTAATTATGATGTGTCTTGGTGTGTGTTTCCTTGGGTCCAAGTTCTTTGGGACTTTGTGGACTTCCTGGAAGTCAATTTCCTTTGCCAGATTAGGGAAGTTCTCCTTCATTATGTTTCAAATAAGTTTTCAATATCTTGCTTTTCCTCTTCTCCTTCTGGTACCCTATGATTTGGATATTGGAATGTTTTAAAGTTGTCCTAGATGTTCCTAAGCCTCTTCTCATTTTTTTTTTTGAATTCTTGTTTCTTTATTCTGTTCCAGTTGGATGTTTATTTCTTCTTTCTGGTCCAAATAGTTGATTTGAAACTGGGACCACTTTCCTTCCCTTCACTGTTGGTTACCTGCACATTTTCCTTTACTTCACTTTGCATAGCCTTCATTTTTTCTGTATTTTGTGACCATACTCAGCCATTTCTGTGACCATCCTGATTACTGTATTTTGAACCCTGCATTTGATAGGTTGGCTCTCTTTTCATCGTTTAGTTCTTTTTTTTTTTTTTTTTTTTTTTTTTTTTTTTTTTTTTTTTTTTTTTTTTTTTTTTTTTTTTTTTTTTTTTTTTTTTTTTTTTTGATCTTTGACCTCTTCTTTCATTTGGGCCATATTTTTTTTTGTCTCAGTGTGCCTGTTACATAGTAAGGGGAGGAGTCTTAAGTATTCACTAGGGCAAGGCAACCCACTTTTCTGCGTTGTGGTGCTGTATGTGCAGGAGGGGTCCCAGACAGAACAATGCTACTTGCTCTCCTCTTGGCCAGCTTTCAGTCACTTGCCCCTTTACCCACAAACAAACTGTGGAGTGGGACTTTAGACACATGTGAGATATGAACTTTGCCCCAGGAGAGTTAGAGAAAAATCCATCAGCTCCGTTGATTACCACTGATTTGAGGTATTATGTAAAACAGGCTTCACGAAATAATTCCTATATTCCTTAGATGCAAGTGAATAGGACTTGTTTCACATGTATCTTTCACATGTATTCATCTTTATCAAAATGAAATGTGTTCAAATGGGAATGTGTTTGCTTTGTAAGAAGTATACTGAGAACAGGATGGAGGCAATAGAGTCAATGACCCTAAGGCTCTATGGTTATATAAACCTTATTTTCCAACTAAATGTTTAAAAAGACATATGTGCTGACAAAGGATTATTTTATGAATTTTAAAAGCATGCTAAAATGTATTTAGTTGAACAATTAAAAAAATTAAGTTAGTAAGCACCTTTCATTTCAAATTTTAGAAATTTAAATACATCAGTAATCCTCCATAGTTATAGAAGAAAAGGCAGTGAAGGTAATAAATATAATAGGGAATAAAAGTCCCAACATATGTACACAAACACTATAAATATTTTTTTGTAGATATGTGATATTTTAAATAAATTTATAGTATATAAATATCAGTAAATAAAACAGACATATGAAACCAGTTAGCTATCTTATATAATGTTTTACCTGATTTTATCACTGAACTTGGTCTTGTAAACATAAGTTATTTTTTATATATAAGGGATTTTAATGCAAAATAATACAGTAGTGCATGAATTTTTAAATTAATGGCTAGTATACAGGTGAATTTGATCTCTATGTTCCAAATGGTCTGCTTAATTTTTTAACAAGTAACAAAATCAGTAAGAATTTTCACAAGACAGCAAATCAAATGGCCATGATTTTGTAATACTAAAAAATAAAAGTGGCTATTATTATTTAATGTTTTTATTAAGTGTTAATACCTTAACTCATTCATTTATTCACTTATTTAGTTATCTGATCAGTCATGTAAGTGTCATTGAGGACATTATAGACACTATAGTTCAACAGCTTACAGAGCTCAAAATCTAATGGTGATAGTAAACACATAAAGTAATATATAAATGAAATTGTGATAAGAAAAATAATGTATTTTGATTACAGGTAATAATCTATTCTAAAGATTAGTGATGAGGGCAGACTTAGACGTAATACAGAAGTAAGAAGTGTTATACTTGCTGCTCAATATTCTATTTCTCATCAGAAACCAGTGAGGAAGTTTTTATTATATTCATCTTACAGATGTAGAATATGAGACCTAAAGAAATTAAACATACCAAGTAATGCCACTATGAAATCAACTTATGGTGTGGGAGAGCATTTTTATGTGGACACTTTGGCTGTTTTTACAGCTTACCCACTAGCATCATTTCTGTAAATTGGGGTTCACATAATGCCAGAGTAGTTTGGAATGATTTCTGGAGGTCAAAGTCACCAGTTTTCTATAACTAGATGTAACAAGCTCCATTCCATCTTCCTTCCCATCTTGTATACATTTATTTAGGATACTACAATTCTGAAAGGCATTTTAATAAGGTAGAGAACTACTGACTTTAGGACACATTTTAGAATATTTGGAGCAATGAATATATGAATGTGCTTTAGTATCTTTCCCAAACATGAATTTGGTTAGCTGAGCTTTTGGAAGATGGGAAGAACAAAGTTTAAGGTCATTGGTTCTGCCAAGCTAGCACCTTGGAAATGGTGATTACTATGTAGGGCAAATCCATGTGCTTGGACAACCAATCAATGGAACAGTTCATAGAATCAAGATTCCATAGGGTGGAAAAGTCCCCAAACAGGAATCTAACTAAGATATGCACCTGAATATGTACTCACATCTCATAGGTTTAGAGATGGGCCTCAGAGCATGTACAGCTAGGACTGTAATCTTTTCTGAAAACTGCCTTGTCTGCTTTAACACAAGTCTGAATAGGTTACAAAATCCCAGTGTTTTGTGCTGTATTGCAGCATTATCATAGTGTATTTATCTTAGATAATATCCCAAATGGGCATTTTTGATTTTCCACCATGATTATAAACAAAAAGAAAAACCCAATCAATAGTGTGTCTAATTGAATAGTGTATCTTGTTGAATCCCGAGGAAACACAATAATTAGTTTAAAAGGATTGTTGGCTATAAACCTTCTGAATGTCAAAGGATACACCTGGGGAGGTTTGGGTTATGTGACTATGGCTGATAATAGAGGACTCTGCCCTCCTCTTTCCTTTAGGTAAGGAGATTGAGAAGGAACTGCTGATACTCACTTTGACCAGAACACTTAACCCCTGTGGAGAAGTAACTTCCATGGTAGAGTGCCATTCTGCTGCTACACTGAGGACCATCCCAACTATTTCATAGCCATCCAGCCCACTGAATTGGCTTACATGCAACTAAGACATCTTCACCTTAATGATGAAATGGCTAATTAAATCCTTAGGGCCTGGGAGCGAGTCTTAAAAACCTTCTAAACCTTCTTGTTAGTCAAGGGCAGGGGCCAATGGTATTTAGACTACAACTGACCTTGAGAACTGAAAGACTACTTATTGATACAGCGTTTAGGGCAATTTAGGGTTAGTTGATAGAATTCCCTGTGTCACAGTGTTTTGGACCTGGGGAAGTTGAATATTAAAGGAGTAGCAAATTCCATCTCAAGTCACCTTTAAGTAGATATAAATCTTAAATACAAGTTACTTTTCTTTTCAGTAGGAGGCTGGTGAAGATTACTAAGGGGACTCCCATTTATAAGGAACTGGTGTAAAATATCCTAGCAGTTATTGTTTCTGGTAATCAGTTTTTTTCTCTACTATCTTGGAAAGACTTTCAAGGAAGTTCATAAACAGGTTTACAGTTATTTTATGATTTGTATTTTATAGTGCCTCCCTAGTCTCAATTTTGCTCAAGATATTTTACCTTACCATCAGGGCTTAATTTATTGGCTATATTAGACATGAATACCAAGTTAGAGAAAGCATTGAAGCTGGTGTTTTCTTACTGAGTAAAGTATATCCACTGGATTTTTTAAGCTCAAATCTTTTACCTTGCATTTGGCAAGAGCCAATTCTATATTTTTTCAAGAAGGAATAAAGTAAAATGTGTTTTAATTCTAGTATCTGACCTAGTAGCTGGTAAATAGTAGGCACCTAATGAACATTTGTTTTCTGACAATTTATTTGAAAATGTATTGGTTGTTGCTTACTCTGACCAGACACATGTCTTACACATAAATTCCATGTAGTTAGTTCCCATGCTTCTATGGATGAATGACTGACTCTACTCAAAGCTGCTGTTATCTATAGAGAAAATAACTATACATAAATAATGGTAGAAATATGTGGAATAAGGCAAATAGCTAAAAACAGTTTAGTTAAAATGCTCAGGAGGAAAATATTAATTCCATCTTACAGTGATAATGATAAATTTCATAGAAACAGTTATTTCTGTATTCCTAAAAAGTATGTTACCAACTTTAGAGTGCTGTGCTCAAGGGTAGATGACATCAGTCACCTCTCTGCGACACCAGGGCTAGAGGAAATCTTTAATATTGGGACTGTCCATGTTTATTTCCCCAACATCATGAAAGGTTGAAAACTTTTATATGTTTTTAATAACAGAGCTCCTTCATCTCGAGTCTGAGCTTCAACTAAGCTGACCCAGGTGCTCATGACAGTGGTCGCTTTCTCCACAGAATAATGGGAGGTGTTAAAAGAAGAAAGCAAAGGAGGTGAAGAGGGAAAAGGTGGGAATAGAGGCAGAGGGAGAGATTCTTTTTTATAGTGACTTCTAGAGTTTTCTAAATGGACAGCAATGGTGAAATGTTATACAGAATTTGAAAAACTGATACAAATGAAAGTTATGTGAAAACAGGGTCAATTATTTCTGATCTAATGTTAAAGGAAATAAAGCCAGATTCTAAAAATATACACAAAAAACAGCAACTATGGTGAAACACATGCAAGAAACTTCGTGTGGTAACATTGGAGAGAAATACACAAAATCACTAATAGCAATTGCTTTAGTTTGAAGAGACAGTTTTTTTAAAAAAAATTCAACAATGATTGTATTTTAATTATGAAGATAAACTTGATATATGTAAAATAATGTTGACGTTTAGGAGAGAAGCTTTACAGAAAAATGGAATCCCTTTGAGACTGCACCAAGGGGGCGGGAAATTTGTTTAAACATTTGTTTACACATTTTGTCATAGATCCTGGAGAAATGTTTCAATTCCAAATCATGCTGTACTGCTGTTTCCATCTGCCCTGCCCTGGTGAATACCTAAGGCCCCACTCTCCTATAACCTATCAGCTGTGCCGAGACAAAGAAATAAGGCCCAAATGAAAGAACAGAGCAAAACTCCAGAAAGAGAGCTAAGCAATGAGGAGATAGCCAACTTATCTGACAGAGAGTTTAAAGCCCTGGTAATCAAAATGCTCATAGAACTGAATGAGCTTGGTCGAAAAATGAAAGAACAAATGAAAGCTACTCAAAGTGAAATAAAGCAAAATATGCAGAGAGCCGACAGTGGCAGGAAGGAAATCAGAACTCAAAATTAACAATTTGGAACAAAAGGGAGAAGTAAACATTCAACTGGAACAGAATGAAGGAACCGGAATTCAAAAAAATTAAAAGAAGCTTAGGAACCTCTGGGGCAACTTTAAATGTTCCAGGATCTGAATTATCAGGGTACCAGAAGGAGAAGAACAAGAGCAAGAAACTGAAAACTTATTTGAGCAAATAATGAAGGAAAATTTCCCTAATCTAGTGAAGGAAGTAGACTTCCAGGAAGTCCAGGAAGCCCAGAGCGCCCCAAAGAAGTAGGACCCAAAGAGGAACACACCAAGGCACATCATCATTAAGCTACCCAGGATTAAAGATAAAGAGAGAATCTTAAAACCAACAAGAGGAAAGGAGAGAGTTGCCTCCAAAGGAGTGCCCATAAGACTATCAGCTGATTTCTCAAAAGAAACCTTACAGGCAAGAAGGGGCTGGTAAGAAGTATTCCAAGTCATGAAAGACAAGGACCTACATCCAAGGTTACTCTATCCAGCAAAGCTATCATTTAGAGTGGAAGGGCAGATAAAGAGCTTCTGAGATAAGATTAAGTTAAAGGAGTTCATCATCACCAAGCCCTTATTATATGAAATGTTAAAGGGACTTATCTAAGAAATTGAAGAAGATCAGAAACTATGAACAGTAAAATGACAACAAACTCACAACTATCAACAAGTGAACCTAAAAAAAGACAAACAAAAACAAAAACTAAGCAAACGACTAGAACAGGAACAGAATCAGAGAAATGGATATCACATGGAGGGTTTTCAGGGGCCGGGGAGGAACAGGAGGAAAAGGTACAGGGAAGAAGAAGCATAATTGGTAGGCATAAAATAGACAGGGAGAGGTCAAAAATGGAATAGGAAACAGAGAACTCAAAGAACTTATATGTACAACCCATGGGCATGAACTAAGCAGGGTGGGGGGGGGGAATGCTGCAGGGTTAGGGAGGGCATGGAGGAAGGAGGATTAGGGGGAGAAATTGGGAACATTGTAATAACGTAATCAATAAAATATACTTAATAAAGACATAAAAACTTAATGAATTTCTGAAAGTGATGATAGAAACAAGGAGGTCAATTAGGACCCTATTCCTTAGGCTCATTTCTATGTTTTGGGTCCCTTTAGTGGTTGTGGAGATGGTCATATTTTGCTTCTTTCTGAAAACTGATTTGACAGGCTTTGCTACTTGCTCTTGTATCGGAGGCTCTCCTGAAACTGATCAGGCAAGGGGATGCGATTTTCCTTTTTAAACCAATTTATTCATTTACTAGTAGATGTGAAAACTGCTTTGGGAGGGCTACATTCTATCTGAATTTTCATGATTTTCAGATAATTATAGAATTGTTATAAAGATATAACTCGGCCCTGGCTGGCATAGCTCAGTGGATTGAGCGCGGGCTGCGAACCAGGCATCGCAGGTTCGATTCCCAGTCAGGGCACATGCCTAGGTTGCAGGCCATGTCCCCCAGCAACCGCACATTGATGTTTCTCTCTCTCTCTCTCCCTCTCCCTTCCTTCTCTAAAAATAAATAAATAAAATTTAAAAAAAAAAAGATATAACTCAACTTCTACTTCCTGAATTTATGAAAACTGAAGATCAGGGTGATCAAGTGATTATCAACTCTCTCTTTTAAATGTAGTTATAATTTTAAGCATAATTCCTTACCCAAATTGTATAGATCCTTTTGAAGTATTTAGAAATGAAACTCAGTAATCAGAATTTCACTTGGTAGATTGAGTTAATCTTCAGTTTTTCAAGTGAATTGGGATTAAGCTAAATTATTCTCACCGGATCATAAAATAACTACTTTCCCTACCAAAAAGAACATGTATTTAAGTTGAAAATCTTTTGGTTCTGTTTCTGCAGATGCTCTACTTTGAATATATGGTGATCATAGTTACCACCTGTGCTGCAATTCTTGCAAACAATGGTAGCCTCAGACCAAATGTCAGATCTAAGTTTGATATGTATTGCCTTCAGTAACTCTTTTGTATAACCTTCTCTCAACTTTAAAATAGCTTGAAATCTGTCTGAGTGTTCATAAAAAAGTCATTATACTATTTATGGTAAAGAAAGGTATTTGAGCAATTGTGATGACTTGTTTAAATTCTAGACTATTATACTTTTCTTTGTCATCTTGGGGCTTCCTAAGCCATTAACTTCTGTCCTTAAGATACTATAACACTTTTTTTGGTATTTTATTATTTTCACTTTTATTGTTTCATCATGTTATGTGAGTTTAAAGTCATTTACAAAAAGGGAAAGAGTAAAAGATTATCCTTAGGCTCCAACACATTTAACTTTTAGTACTGAAATACTTTTATGCTGTTCTTATTTTATCGTACCTATTAATATTTATGTATAGTTAAATTCCATTATAATATTTTCCAGAGACCAGGCTTTAATATTATAGGCAGAACAATGTGAAATGTATAATACAGTGGATGTTGAAGCAATTTACAATAGTTAGCCTGCAGGTAAGACATCTTTTAGCATAATACACCAAAAAAAAATATGTATCTCTTGTCTTATTCAACAAAGTTGAAATAGCCATTATAGCCAAGTAGGTTTGAAGAAAAAATGGTTATAAGTTTTAAAGGGAAGTGTGGAATAGAATTAAGGGCTGAAATGGAATACATTTGACTTGATATTAATAGACATATTTTCATCAGATATAAAAAATTTTGACAAATAATTAAAGGAGTATGTGTAGATACATTCTGATTAGTTGATGTTTTTGTCTTCCTTCATAAATGTTGAACATGAGACATAGAGGTATTAAATAGCTTGTCCAAAGTTGTTTAGCTGTGGGCCACTAAAGTAACTAATGCAAATAACAAATGGTTATTTTCTTACCCTTAATTTTGCCATTATGTATTTGTAGCACTGCAGGCAAATGGCTTATATGAACTTGGCTTATGCCAGGTACTCACTAGATGCTAGTGAGCAACTGAAACACCAAGCCTCAGTTTTCTTATGCCTAAAATTGCCATAATAAATTCTACTCAGATAATGAAAAAAATATATGATTCATGTGAAGATACTTGAGAAAGCTTAATGAGATGGCAACAGAAGTCATTTAGGGATTTAGAATTCTAGTTCTAGAGCTCACTTGCTATTGGATTTTACAAGAATATAAAACAAGAGATGTGTCCATTTGTGGTTAGTCAATATGTGGTTGTAAAAGAGGAAGATAGAATCCATCATAAAAGTTATGGAGAAGGAAGAGAGATTGTGCAGAGAAGGCTGCCCATGGGAAGGGCACAGGGTAACAGGAGCAAGGCTCACAATGTGCTTGGACACTGCCCTTCTCTGCAGTGGGGTGGGGGCAGGGTTATGTCATCCCTTTGCTTTTGAGTTCTGTGGCATTCTGCTTCCATTTCTGCTTTTAACCTGAACTTTCTTTTCTAAAGAAAGCCATCATATCATTCCATTGAGGCTGTGGGTTCACTGGTCAGTTAGTGTGCTGCCTTCATATCTCATTGCCAGCATATGGTCTGTGGTGAATGACCCTTCCATTATTTGCACAGCTGTTGAGTAATATTACGTTAAAACATTACATGCACAATTATGTTCAATTACATAAAATGAATCTCTTTTACCTAATGCTTATTCTCTAGGGTTTATGCATCTTTAAGTTACAGGAAGTTTTAGTATAGAGTAGCAGATGGCACAACACGATGTTTGCCAGCTAATAAATTTAAATGTCATGGCATGTTAAATTTTTAGCATACATATCTATATATTTTAGTCAAATGCCTCAGATCACTTTTGAAGGACAGGAACAACTGTAGAAACTTCATGTATCTGTATCCTTTGGTGTGATGAAGTGACTTTGGAGCTGGAGAGCAAGTGGCATTAGGCCATGACATTTTCTCCTTTGTGCTTTGGCCTGACCTTCCTCCCCAAGGACACTAACTGTCAGAGGCACTTTTTGCGACATTGCTCTTTATCCTTTCTTTAATACTGCTTTTCCAGTTCCCTGTTCTTGCCAGAGGACAATGGCACCCCCCCCCCCCACCATGTCTCACTCCTAGCCCCATTTTCCTGCCCTGGCTGGGCTGGCTGTGGGCTGCTGGCATTGCAGTGATTCCAGAAAACCCTTTAGTGGTGCTCCAGTAGCACTGCCTGTTTAATCGGCATCCTGTCACTTTGGAAATGTCCTGTTGGCTCAGGCTTTTGTTCGGGAGATGGGTGTTTGTGTGTGACATCCATACTATGGGATGGGACAGGTATGGATGGTCCCTCTGTCACTGAGAATGTAGTCTGCCTTTTAACCAGTCCTTCCCTCCCCCCTCCTTCCCTGAATGGAAGTATTTCTCACTTCCAGACTGCCTTTCTGGGAACTTGGTATTCTTATGTTTTTACAGCCATCTGTTCTGAAACTGGCTGATAGGACTCAGACTTCATTTCCTTGAGACTAAGACTTCACTTTTTATTTGGATCTTAAACTTCCATGGGAGCATCATGCTTTTGAAATCATCCTGCTTTCTGCCTTTGGATTTGACAAATTCCTGTCCACCTCTGATTTCCTGAGCTACAAGTCTCTAAAGCTCATGTTGCCTTTGAAGTGTACCAGAGCATCCCAGAGAAGCTCAGGTTCATGCTATAATCAATAATAACACAGCTGAGCCCCAAGCAGTGCTAGGCAGTTGGCCTGCATTGAAAGTCTAGTGCTGTTCTCTTCCCATCTCTAAGATCCTCTACTGAGAAACTTCATTGCAAGAACTACTTTACATGAAGAAGTGTACCAATCCCCCTCTCTCTTGAACTACTCAACTGTTCTGGTTCATGGATTATAAAGAGTAAGGAAAACAGGACATCTTCTGGATTGGAAACCTGGTTCTGTCCCATGTTGGCTTTCTAAACTTGGCCAAGATTTTCTCTCTCTGGGCCTCATCTCCCTCATTTTTAAAATGGGGATAATAAATTTTACTTCAGAGAAATGCTGCATAAATTAAATGAGATAAAAATCATGCAAAGCCCTTATCATGGTGCCTGACACGAACACAAAACAAATAGTAGCCATTATTACAATGGGATGAAGTTCATTGGGAATTAGAATTAATTTATTTACCAAGTCAATATATTAAGCTAATAGTAATAGCTAATATTTATTGAGCATGTGTGCATGGCTCCTGCTCTCATGATGCACACATTTTTCTGTGGAGTCTATCTTCTAGAATTTCTGCAGGCACCTCATGAGTTGACTTCTGGAGTGTGAGTGCAGCTGTGTAGGATGGGGAGGAACACCAATCCAAGTGCAGATGTGGCTCTGCCACTTATTCTTGAATGGTTTTAACAGCTCACCTATCCTCTGATGTTTTGGTTTCCTTATTTGCTGCTAATGAAAATAACACCTTCCTTTGGTGAAATACTTGATAAGGAGTAATACTATTTTTGCCCCCCACAACCCCATTTCTTCTTTCTTTACTTTCTCATTGCCTTTTCTCCACCAAACTGACTTCCACATTTTGGAAATTTCTGACATAGTGCTGCAAGTTTCTAGACTTTAAGAGGAAATTCCATATATTTTCAAACAAAGGGATCAATGCTTACAACATCCAGGGAACTAACTGTACATACGTTATATACAGAGAGGACAGAGATTTGACCTTGACATTATATTAATATCTTTGTCCAATGAATGGTAATTGAGAATCAAATGCTAGAGAAGAATAGTAAATGCCAAATGAGATTGTCGTCTTTATTAAGTCTGCATTAGTAAGCCTGCATTTGCAGCTTATTCTGCTCCCAAGTCATAGCACATGCATGTTTGTGTGTTTTATCTACATTCTAGTCAAGTACTACTGAAGAAGACAGATTATTTTTAATATGCATGGTTGAAAAGAAAACTAAACAGGTACACATCATGGTTTCTTTACTTTTTTTTTTTTAATTGGCCTGGGTAGCTGCATTCTGCAGCAGCGATTTCCACCCTTTTTCATCTCATGACCCTTATAAACTAATCAGTAAAATTTGGTGGCACACCAGGAAATTCTGTGGCCGATCTGACAAAAAAATAGGTATAATTTTGATTCATTCACACTGGATGGCTATTTTTGTGTTGGCTGTTGTATTTTTTTTTTTTTGCTTGAAAATCTAAGGAAAAAGAGGTCAGTGCCCCTGAGTAAATATTGAGGTATTACATGTCTTAAAAATTCTTGCAGCACGATGGTTTAAAATCGCTGGTGTAGAGGAGTAGAGGTTAGATGCTGTGTTGTTCATGATGTGGAATCATCTGGAAGTGGCTCTGGTCTTATCCTGAGTGTTGCCTAAGCACTGACTTGTGGCTGGGATGCCAAACCTTGTCCCCCACACCACCAGTCTTTTGATTTCGTGACAGTCCTTCAACTAGGATGTTATGGTAGAATATTTACGGAGAATCTCAATTCAGGCAACTTTGATGTTTTCAAGTAATTCTCTAGGTTCTCCAGTTTCTGGAACTTCTGGCTGCTGACGTACATCACTAGCCTCAGCTGCATGTAAACCTACATTTATTAAACTAATCTTCAAACTTACCAGCTTTGCTAAAGGAAGGCAACTCATTTCTTTTTCTTGGCTAGGGGCTTGGGAGGATATCAACTTTATTGTTGTTATTGTTTTCTCAGACCTTTCCCGCTTTATGCTTTTAGTGATAGTTTGAATACTTTTAGTCCTTTCATTCATTTCCTTTGTAAAAAGCTAATTTCCCCTCTATGTGTTAAAACTATAATAGAAGAGGCAGTTGGGCTTAAAGAAGCTAGAGAATCTAAGAAGAGAGAGGTGCCATTTAGGACACCAGGGCCCTGAGAGGTGCAGAGTTGACAAGGCAACTGAAAAGAGAAGGTTGATCTGGACCAAGAAGGAGGAGAGTCTACTAATGCTAGTGGAAAGGAAGCACTGGTAGAGAGGAAAGTCAGGACAACAAATATCTGGCCCAGAAAGTCTGCCCTCAGAGGGCTGGTCTGAGTTATCCACGGTGTGTCAGGGACAACTGGGTGCTGGCCTCCTGATGTTGGGTCATGAGGCGGGAGAGTATAGAAATGACCCCTGAAGTGTCCTGTTAGAAGAGCATCATATGGCACCAGTAAGGACAGAAGGGAACTGAGGGGAATTGGTTGGAACTGCCCTGGTATAGAGTTTGAGTTTGGGTCTTCAGTTACCATTTTGGAGAAAGGTTCTTTTCTTTTTGTTGTTTTCTCCTAAATCTGTTTTAAGAGTTCCCACAACACAGACATTCCTCTAGCTCTGTGATCATAAATTGCAATGATAGGAGACAAGAATAGTGCCTAACTGGAAGGGATAGGACAAAATATTTTAAGAGCTATAAAAAGTTTATGTTTTGATACAGGGATTTCCCTGCTGGAAATTGCGCTTAAAGAAATAATCCTATAAAGGGACAGCACTTCATGCACCACAATATTCATTGTAGCATTGTCTGTTTTGGAGAAAATCTGAAAATTGCCAAGTCCAATGTTAGCAAAGTATGAAATACTTTAAGTTCATCATATCATTGGGATGTTCTATAAGCATTAGGAGTTATAATTGAAGAGTTTGTAGCAATAGTGGAAAAAGATATTTGTAACATAAAATGAAAGAAAAACTTACCAACATTGTATCAATGTTAGTTACATCCAACTGTGTATCATTTATTTTAAAGTATAGACAAGGATTAGAAAAATGAAAACCAACTTTGTGAAAGTGATGGGAATGTAGGTGGTTTTCTTTTATAAAAAAATCTTTTTAATGCTCTTTAATGTCTGTGCAACTAGAGAATTTTTGACAAAGCCTGGGAGGAAGTGAGGATTGGATATGTGAACAGACTTTAGTGATTTTTATTTCCTGATCAGGACAACCTAGTTGAGATTCTGTTTACTCTGTTCAGTAGCTTTTTGCTCTTTTATTTTGCAAGAGTCTGGGGTCAGTTACTGGCAGAATTCCAGAGAGTTAAAAACAAAATTTCTTGGAAAGCCAACAAAATATTTATGTTTAAATGTAGTTGTAGCAAAAAGGTACTGAATGTGGCTCAAGGATCAGTTTTCCAGTGGGAAAATTGCCATTGTCCCTGGAGACACTGATGAGAATACCAGATCCGCTGGCTGTCCACTTTATCTGGGGACAGTATACTGGATGAGGCTGGAAGTTTTGACTTTGAATGTCCTTGAGAATGCACTGAGATGGAATGCTATCACTGGCTGATAGAAGTGGAGATTCTTTGGGGATTTTGCAAATCTTGTTATCCCAGTTCATGGAGGGTCATGGTCAGATGTGTCACTGAGCTAAAAGAATACTCCAGCTCAGGGACAAGACTAGACCTTAAGGAGCCTGATTAAGAAAGACTGGTCCCCAGTACAACCAGAAAGTGTTGCCAAAAGTGGAAGCAACTGGAAGGAGACAAGGTGAGAGAAACTTCCCTGGAGGTCAGCACTGTCACCTTCACTCAAATGGCGGTAAGCGGGGATGGACTGAGCTGACTCTTCTTCAGAAAGAGGGATTTGGTAAGAACTGTGGCCCGTCAGTGTGTGGTGAAGGGAAGTAAGTATTGGGGTAAGAGTGGCAGTAGGCGTGAAGGTGGGCATGGTGGTGGGGCTATTATTGTATTTTCTGAGGGCACAAAATGTGTGAGGCAGCACAGAACCTACAGAGAAGGCAGGGCCTGACTTCTGAGGGCTGGTCCTCCAGGGCTCCCTGTACCAAACCAGCCTGCGCATCCATAGACACACATTCATTCCAGTGGATTCCTCCCTTCATGTGTTTTACTGTGTGTGCCTATTAGGGGAGCAAAGAGGAGGGGTAAAGATCATCTTTAACACCTTCACTTTTTAAAAGAACTGATGTTTCATGAAAAAGAAAAAAAATAAAAGGCCTTTCTCTTTTTGTCTTGTGTCTGAGTCAAGGCCTCGCCCTATTTTCAGCCCAGGGGCTGCTCACCTCTGCTGGGCTCTAGTGCCCCCCTGACAGTTGCCGTCGGGGGCTGGCCTCTCATTATCATTTTGATGGACAGCGTGGCCTAGAGAGACCAGCAGAGGCCTGATGCACTGGGCTATGATTAGACCAGCGCTTTGGACAGCTTGAGATTGTGGAGACCTGTGTTCTTTCAGGACGAAGCGCAAAGAGGTATGAGAGGCAGCAAGTGACCTGGGGAGAGGGGGTGGGAGAGGGATTGGGAGTGTGGAGGCTGGGGGTGAGGGTACCATGGAGTTACCCTACTGGGAGCCCTAAACCCTAATCACTCAAGTGCAGGGAGAGTGGATTTAGAAATAATTGGCAAGCATCCCTGTCACTTGGTGCCTGAGACTGTGGCTCCGGAGGTCTGGTTCACAGTTCTGCAGACCCTCCTCCTTTATCTGAGCTCCCAGCGCCTGGGGTTCCTTTCAGGAAATGTTTCAGAAATAGGACCTGGTATCCTTTAAAAAATGTCGTTTTCTTTCTTTTCCCTTCTTTTTATTTTTAGCCTTGACCCCATTTGTTCTTCTGATGGAGACAATCACCTATGGGACCAAGGAGGCCAAAGTGAGTGCAAAGGAGAGGAGTGGACCTTCTGGGTAAATGTGGGTCCAGGAAACATGGGCCACATGTGGCTGGATTTCCATAGCCCGAGTTTAGGCCATTGAAACATGTCATGAAAAGATAAGCTTCAGGCAGGAAAGGAAGGCGAGGGTGAGGTGTTTTTCTTTGGGATGGGACTGAGGTGGCTGTTGGCACAGTAGAGTGGAAGGCGCTGGGAAGCATATTTTGACAGTAGGAAAGAGAAAGTAGTGCACGCTCAGGAAATAGAACAGCCCCTGCTGCTTTGCACAAAGGGCTTCATATGCCTTGAGAAAACACCCAGACTTTACTTGGGAGTGGAAGTGGACCACTCTGGTGTCAGCCTGCTAAATGGGGAGGGCAAGTGGATCAGTGTGTTTGTGACAGAAGCCAAGGAAAAATAGAGGCAGAGAATGCTGTTAGGAGGCTGGCAGAAAACCACGCGGGGAATACAAAGGCCTGACTTGAGGCAGAGAAAGAGAGAATGGAGAGGTGGGTGGTGAAGGGGAAGGCAGGCCTGGGGTTTGTTCCAGGGTAAAGGAAGGGAAACTTGGGGGGCACTCTCCCTCAGGGATGAACATTTCCTCCAAAATAATTTACTCACAAGAAACCTAAAAATATGGAATAAATAAATAGTATCCTGTTCTCCTAAACTAAAGTTTTAAATAAGTTAGAGAACAGATGACAAAGGAAAGCAGAAGCAACCAGGAGGAAGGGCTGTCACTTCTAAACAAAACTTGCGTTCTGGTGACAAAGCTCTTCTGGGATTATGATCACCTCCAGTATGGTCTCAGGCTAGTGATATGGCACAAATGTCCCTTTCTTTAATAAACTAGGTTGGGTTTAGTAAAAGCAAAGGGGATGCCAAAGAGAATAAACCTATGGAATATGGAATCAGAAGGTCCAGATTGCAAGATACTGCTGTCTTCCAGGGACATAGAAATAAGCACCTCAACTTCATAGTGTTCAGATTTGAGAGGGGGAGACCCAGAGAAAAAAAGTTGTAAGTCCCTCTGAGACATGGATGACGTTTCTCCTAGTCCCTACGTCTCCCTCAGGGACAGCCATGCAGAATAGCAATCTCGTCCTGGTGGGACTAGGCAGGCAAATAGATAGATCGATAGACAGATACATACATACATATGTACATACATACACACAGGGGACTTGCAGGCATTCTTTATGTTTATAGGTCTTTTACATCTTTCCCTAAATTCAGAGGAGCTCAAAGACTCAGGGAATGGGTCACTTTGGAACCAGGCAGACACCTAACTCTGATGTTCCCCAATATCTCCACCATTTTCAGGAAACAATTTCTAGCCTCATTTTGGTATTTGAGTTTGTAGCAGAGGCTGTGACTAAAGGTGAGGAGTGGCAATTCCATGGGTACTGATGGGATAGGCTGTGACAGGACCTCATCCATGAATAGGTCATGTGGGGACCACGGGGATGTGGATATAAAGCAGCAGGAGGTGAATTGATGAGTGCTGGTCCTGCATCTGTATTCATCATGTCTGAATCCAAATCTCCATGAGTGTGCAGCCTGGATTCTGGCATAGACAGAGCAAGTCTCTAGCGTGCTGAGAAGTAGTAGCATTCCTGGCAGGGACTGAGCTCTCCCAAGGATATAAATCTAACACACCAAGGGAATTGTGTTTATTTTCCCTTCTCATCAGCAGGGGAAAGAGAGAGAACAGCTTTAAATCCAGATGGCTAGGACTCTCCTGGAAAGAAGAGACCAATAGGAAACCATAAAAAAACAATACAGACCATCTTTTCTTTTTTTTCCCCAGTACAATCTGGCCTTTGGGCACTTGTGTAGTACTTGCAAAGAAAATAGCTCCCAATAATTGTTTTCTCAATTTGTGCAATGCTTTTTACATGTTGTATCCCATAATTTTCATAACAACCTGTTAAGAAAAGTATTAACATCGCAATTTTATTTTTTAAACATATTTTATTGATTTTGCTTTTACAATTGTCCCATTTTTTTCTCCCCTTTATTCCCCTCCACCTGTACCCCGCTGCCCTCCAGCATTCCCCAAACTTAGTTCGTGTCCATTGGTTGTACATATAAATTCTTTGGCTTCTCCATTTCCCATACTATTCTTAATCCCCCCACCCTGTCTATTTTGAATCTACCATTTATGCTTCTCATTCCCTGAACATTTCACCCCATTCTCCTTCCTCCCCTTCCCTGCTGATAACCCTCCATATGATCTCCATTTCTTTGATTCCATTAGTGTTTTAGTTGTTTGCTTAGTTTGTTTTTGTTTTTAGGTTCAGTTGTTGATAGTTGTGAGTTTCTTGTTATTTTACTGTTCATATTTTTTATCATCTTCTTTTTCTTAGATAAGTCCCTTTAACATTTCATATAATAAGGGCTCAGTAATGATGAACTCCTTTAACTTAACCCTATCTGGGAAGCACTTTATCTGCCCTTCCATTCTAAATGATAGCTTTGCTTGATAGAGTAATCTTGGATGTAAGTCCTTGCTTTTCATGACTTCGAATACTTCTATCTAGCCCCTTATTGCCTGCAAGGTTTCTTTTGAAGAATCAGCTGACAGTCTTATGGGAATTCCTTTGTAGGTAACTGTCTTCTTTTCTCCAACTTCTCTGGTACTCTCTGAGCTTCCTGGACTTCCTGGAAGTCTATTTCCTTTGCCAGATTGGGGAATTTCCCATTCAGTATATTTTAAAATAAGTTTTCAATTTCTTGCTCTTCCTCTTCTTCTGGCATGCCTATAATTCAGACATTGGAACATTTAAAGTTGTCCTGGAGGTTCCTAAGCCTCTCTTCATTTTTGTGAATTTTTGTTTTTTCGTTGTGTTCTGGTTGGATGTTTATTTCTTCCTTCTGGTCCAAGTCATTGATTTGAGTCTCAACATCTCAATTTTACACATGATGAATTGAGACTTGAGGGGTTCTGTAACTTATTCAAGGTCACACAGCTAGTAACTGATGGAATTGTTATTATAATTCTTGTCATTCTGAATCCAGAGTTCTTGCTGTGTGATACAGTGCACAGCCCTGCCTGGACTAGCCGTTTTTCTTTCCAGAAGACACAGAGACCTCAAGGAAGAAGGACAGTAGCAGCTCAGATAACAGAAGCTCTTCTGTGCACTGGGATGATTGTGCACTACAGTTTGTGAACATCATCTATCCCTGGTCACCACATTCCTTAGGGGCCCTAAGATACCAGAGCATGTCTCCAGCATTGCAGCCAGGATAGAAGAGAGCCCAGAAATAGTTTTTAACAAGGAATGTGAATCCACCAGCAGGTGTTTGTGCTGCCTGTGGGAACCATCAGGAAGGAATCATGTAAATATTTGAAGGACTTTCTATGGAGAACAGGTATTTGTCTCCAGATATTAGAAACAGACTGACACACAGGCAGATTTGGGTTTGCTGTAGAAAAATAATTTCTCAGAACTGGAGCTGTCCACAGGGGAAATGGTGTGTCTCTATTCCAACACCTGTCAGTCATGTTGAAAGTTGGTTTCTATTGTAGGTTAGGTAAGAATTTGGGCAGATGTTCTCCTATTTTCCTCTTAATACTAAAATTTTAAAAACAAAAGGTCTTCAAGGTAGATATCCTATTTTACAACCCACCCAGCTAAGTGCTTTGCCATACCGCTGACTGAATAAATGAATGACTGGCTGGCCCCTGGGGGTGGCAGTAACAGGAGTAGGTGTGTAAAGTATATTTTCCTCATTCTCTCCCCAGTCCAAGCTCTCATTTCTTTTTTTTTATTGTTGTTCAAGTACAGTTGTCTCCATTCCCTTCCCATTCTCTCCACCCCAGCCATCCCCACCTCCCACCCCTGATCCTACCCACCCTTGGTTTCATTCATGTGTCCTTTCTAACGGACAGGCTTCAGACTGTTGCTCAGCACTGCCCTTGAGGCCTGAAGGGCAGAGGTATCCTCAGGCACTCACATAGCCTGTGAGGAGAAGATCAAAGCCAAAGGGCCAGGACCATTTTTCAGCTTGGTAGGATGCAGTTTCTATATCAGAGGCAGGCATTCCTGCCCTGGGGCAGAAGAGAGAAACTCAGCTTTTTGGGTAGCACAGCCGACTGGTCTGGAGTGAACAGGTTCCTGGAAAGCTGCGTGCCTGCCAGGGAGTGATGGAGGCTGGAGGTGGGGTCTGGAACTTACTGTCCTTGAGGTGAGGTCTGAGGTTCTGGAAGGCTCTTTACAGAAAACTTCCTCTACTTGGCTTCCAAGGGGCTCAAATTCTTTCATAGGGAAGGAGTCTTCATCATACATGGAGAGCTCAAAGTGTCAAAGGCAAATAACTCTTGACCATCATGTAAGCTAAAATGAAGTTGAACCTCTCTGAGGTACGCTGTAAAGGGGAGAAATGGGGTGAAGGTGGGGATACTCTGCATCTCTGAAAGGAGAGGCATTGGAGGCCAGAATAGGCTGCAGGATGACAAGAGCAATGAGATTTCTGAGCACAGATTTCTCTCTCACACAGTATTTTCTCAGCTAAAGGGAGGAGGTGGAAATACTCCAATTTGAAAGAGATCCAATAGAACTGACTAAAGAAGGTAGAATTTTTGAATTGCTTTATGCCTCAGGATTTTCTCTGAAATTTTAGCCCTGTAAACTATGCCTGGGAGATTTAGCCAACTGTCAAGGATCTCCCGAGGGATTCTGAAGAGCCCTGCACACAGAGAGCTTCTTTGATTGTGTCAGCAGACAGCTCGCTCTGCTCCTGCCTCTCCTTATCAGAGCCACTGTGAACATCTGCCAGAGGGACCTTCTTCAAGGAGCACATGCCAGACACCAATAGTGGCTTTCTATTTACTGTACCTCCCCCTGACAAAAAAGACTGAAAGCTTTGCCTTGTCAGAAATTTTAATTTCCTTGGAAAATGGAAAGGTCTTGCAACAAATGTTTTCCCTGACTTTTTTTTTCTTTTTATGGATAGTAAAATTGTTAGGATAGATAGTAAACCAAGGCAAGCAGGAGGGAGGCATGTCTCACCCACTAACTCAGCAGTCCTGAGCCTCGTCTGATAATATTGCCAGATGTTCCAATATCATGAAAGACACTATGTTAGCACAGGAGGAGGGAAGCCCTTGAAATTGTATGTATCATTTCCAATATCAGGGAAAGAAAGACTTTGAAACTGTGTATTCATCTCAAGGCCTGGAAGAGGAGGGGGTCTGCAGTGCACAAAGAAGCCCATAAAAACTTTGTTTAATGGCCTACCTCTGGTCACTATCTCCTTTATGAGGGAGTTCCTAATGCTTACAGAAAGAGCCCATAAATAACTCTGGGTAACAGCCTCAGCTTTAATTAACAGCATCCTGTCATGTGTCTGTTTTACAGCAAGATGAACAAATGGAGTCTGAAGCAAGATAAGGATTCAGGCTAATAGACCCCCACACATACCTAAGTTTGGGACATCATGTGCTCCTGCCCCCATGAAAGCTGGTCCCACCTTTAAGCACCAATTAGTATGTAACTTCACCCAGACCCTGCCAACTATGTAAGTTCTCAGACAGAGGACCTGGGGCTCTTGCCACCCTTGCTCTGGTCTCTCTCCCTGACCTCAGCAAGGCCAGCTCTCTTCCATGAAATGTTGATCACTAACAAACCCTGCTTGCACACTAATACACATGCTGATCTGTAATTCTTTACTGCGTTGGCAAGAATAACCAAGTTTCTTCTGCAACAGATTCACCATTTTGATTTCTTAGATGTGAAAACTCTCTGCATGATAAAATGCATGATGATGTATTTAACCAAATGTTTTAAGTGATAGCTGGAATTTTGGTTTCCAAATGCATTCAAGGGCCTTGCAAATTTTTTTATTTTTTCATCACCATTTATCCCCCCCATACTCTCTTCTACCTCCACCTGCCCTCCTCCCCCTCCTCAGTTACCACACTGTTGTCCATGTCCATGAGTTCTTTCTTTTTTTCCCCTTTTTTGCTTGATCCTTCCACCTCTTTCAGCTCCCTCGAAAATCCTGCTCTCTGTCTGTGCATCTGTCTCTATTTTCCTTGTTAGTGCACTTTGTTCATTAGAGTGAAATCATATGGCACTTATCTTTCTCTGATTGACTTATTTCACTTAGCACAATGTTCTCCAGGTCCATCCATGCAGTCAGAAAGGGTAAACTTCTATTCCTTTTTTACAACTGAGTAGTATTCCATTGTTTAAATGTACCATACTTGTATTATCCACTCGTCTACTGGTGGACACTTGGGCTGCTTCCAAATCTTGGTATTGTAAATAATCTGCAATGAACACAAAGAATATATGAATGCATATATTCTTTGCTATTAGTGTTTTGGGTTTCCTTGGGTAAATTCCCAGAAGCGGAATCACTGGGTCATAAGGCAGTTCCATTTTTAATTTTTTGAGGTAACTCCGTACTGCTTTCCACAGTGGCTGCACCAGTCTGCATTCCCACCAACAACGCACGAGGGTGCCTCTTTCTCCATACCATTGCCATCACATGTTTGTTGATTTATTGATGATAGCCATTCTGACAGGTATGAGGTGATGTTTCATTGTGGTTTTAATTTGCATCTCTCTGATGTTGAGTGACGTTAAGCATCTTTTCATGTGTCCATTGGCCACCTGATGTCATCTATGGAGAAGTGTCTATTCAGCTCTTTGCCCATTTTTTAAATTGGATTGTTTGTTTGCTTTTTAGTGTTGAGTTTTATGAGTTCCTTATAAATTTTGGATATTAAGTCTGTATCTGACATGTTGGCAAATATGTTCTCCCATTCAATGAGCTGTCTTTTCCTTTCTATAAATGGTTTCATTTGCTGAGCAAAACTTTTTTAGTTTGATGTAGTACCATTTGTTTATTTGTTTGTTTGTTTCCCTGCCTGAGGAGGTATATCAGAAAAAATATTAGTACAAGAAATGTCTGAGATTTTACTGCTTATGTCTTCTTCTAGGATTTTTATGGTTTTGAGTTTTACATTTAAGTCTTCAACCCATTTTGAGTCTATTCTTGTGTGTGGTGTAAGAAGGTGGTCCAATCTCTCTTCTTTTTTTGCACATATCTGTCCAGTTTTCCCAACAGCATTTATTGACTAGACTAACTTTAGCCCATTGTATGTTTTTGCATTTTTTTGTCAAATATTACAGAGACCCTTTTCAGCTCTTGATGTCTAGTGTAGTTTTATGACTGGAGTCTTTCTAGACTATGTACATTTGAAGGTGTCTCTGTATTGCTCTTAATGCCACTATAAAGATGTTTAGAAGAGGAGGAAAAACAGAGGGGTTTCCTCTACTCTTCCAAAAGCTCATACTTCACGAGTACCTACTTCTTAAGAGAGCTACCATTTACTATGAGTTGGTTGGCAGGTGAGTGGCCTGTGCAATGGAGGGCATAGTTCCACAGGTTTGAAGAGTATTAGAGTTTGAAGGAGTCTCAAAGTTTGTTTAGTTCAACTACTTCATTTTTAAAAAGCTTTTACTTATTTATTTTTAGAGAGAGGGGAAAGGAGGGAGAAAGGGAGAGAAACATCAATGTGTGGTTGCCTCTCATGCGCCCCCTACTGGGGACCTGGCCTGCAACCCAGGCATGCACCCCAACTGGGAATCAAACCAGTGACCCTTTGGTTCGCAGGCCGGTGCTTAATTGACTGAGCCACACCAGCTAAGGCTCAATTACTTCATTTTACGTGTAAGTAACCTGGGTGAGACCCAGAGAGGTAAGTGATTTGTCCAATATCATACTTCGAATTAGTGGCGAGCCAAGACCAGGAGGGAGGTCTCCTAATAGCTAATGATCATGTTCTCCAACATGTGTACCACTTCCTTCTGCCCCGGGCCCTATCTTCCTTTCTCATTCTTGTTCAAAGTGTGCTTTTAGATTGGAATTATACTGGTTTTCTATTTTTATGAAACTATTTACCAGAAACTTAGTGGCTTAAAACAACACACATTTATTATCTCATAGTTTCTGTGGGTCAAAAGTCACAACACTATTTTAGCTAGAGCTTCTGCTCAGGGTCTCCCAAGGCTGCAGTCAAGATGTTGGATGGGCTGTGTTCCTTTCTGGACCTCAGGGTCCTTTTTCAGGTTCATGTGCTTGTTGGCAGCTTAGTTTCTTGTGGTTGTTGGATTAAAGTCTGTTTTCATGCTGGCTGTCAGCTGGGAGCTGCTCTCATTTTCTAGACAATGTGCAGTTTCTTGCCACGCAGTCCTCTCACAGCACGGTAGCTCACTTCTTCATCAAGACCAGCAGAAGAATCTCTCCCTTCAGAAAGGACCCAGTTCCTCTTTATAAGGGCCTGCACCAGGTTAAGTCAGGCCCACCCACAATTACTTCATTGTCAGCTGATTGGGGATCTTAATTATATCTGCACAGTTTCTTCACTTTTGTCAAATAATCTAGTCTAATCTAAATACAAGAGTGATATGGCCTGATATTCATGGTTCATGAGTGTGTCCTGCCCAGTTTCAAGAGGAGGGACTTAGGCAAGGTATATATACCAGGGGGCAAGGATACTGAAGGCTGTCCTAGAATTATCCTATCACAAGGGTGTGGATCAAAGAAGACATTTCACAAGAGGAGATACCTGAGCCAAGCACTGGAGGATGACATGAGGACTTCTGTTTTCCCCACAAACCTGTTGGTTACTTGAGGATACATTATTATGTTTCTTTTATGTAAATTCCTAATACTTAGCACAGTGTCTGGTATAGCATTAGGTACTAAGAGTGCGTAACATACAAAGAAATCGGCATGAGCAACCCTTAGAGATCTGATAAAGCATTTGTGTTCTACAAACTGCTACAGGGTCACGTTTAGGAGGAAGCAAAACAAAGTCTATGCAGCCTCTATGACAATTTGGTCCATATGTTTGTCAACGGGTTGAGACTAAATTTCCAAATCTGGTTATGTCTGCCCTTAGTGTCTGAAGCACCATGAATACAATCCTCCCAGCAAGTTCGGACAGAAGACCCCAGGTTTATACTACTGACCCGGTTGATTATTTGCTGCGTGTTCACTGTGTTTCCTTGGCCCCCAGATGCCTCTGTACCTACTGATATCCTGTGACATCATGGATTATTACCCCAAGAACCAAGTGATACTGTTTGCATCATTTCCAGAATCCTTGAAGGATAATTGGGATTACAGTTACTGTTCCTTAATCTTAAAATGAGCTTTAGCCAAGGAGGAGGAAATTGCTTAAATCAGGCCCCATAGCTAAAGGTACAAAATGCCTAGATGCTTTGAAAGCTTTAGTTTGAAAGCATTTCTAGTGTTCATCTCAGCTAAAGGGAAGGGTGCTTAGTTACAGAATACAATGACAGCTCTGGAAAGAGCAGTCTCTATGGCTTGCTGACACTGGGAATACAGATGTAGGAGGGAAAATGGTTTTGTGAAAAACTACCTTATTTGGAAAAAGTCTTGGTTTAAGTAACATTTTTTTTTAAAGAGCCTTGAGCTTTATGAATTTGGAAATGAAGAAGATAAAACACATTCCTCAGCAGATCTACCTGGTGCACGCACATGGGGCCACAACATGAGAACTGCGTTGAATTATTTTTTTCTCTATGGGATTTAAAATGTCTAATTTTTATATGTGTTTATTTTAACTATTTATCCACCTTCCATATTTTCTGTGTTCCTTTTTCCAAAATTATTATCTTTTCTTTTTCAGCAAGGTATAAAAATACAATTATAAATGCACTTTATTAAAAAGTAGCAGTAAACACACACACACACACACACACACACACCACACTAGCGCTATCATTTAGGAAATCCACAAATGTGCTGTCTTCATCCCAAAGGTGTGTGCCTGTGTGTGTGTGTGTGTGTGTGTGTGCGTGTGTGTGTGTTTAATAGATGTAATCATTTATTTACGGGATTTCATTTCAGGACCCCTCTCACAATGGGGTCAGCCATCAAACTGAAGGCTTACAGAATTTTCTAGACCCAAGACTGTGTCCGCGCAGACTAAGAAACAAAGCTACTGAGCTGCTCTGCCCCACAACTTTGCACAGACCTAGTGTTTATTACGCCAGTTCGACGTAAAGGACATGGGAAACTGGGTTTCTCTTAGAATATCTGGGGCGCAGAGTCTCGGGAGAGCGAGGATTTTTATTACAGTATTTCTGAAATTTGCGTGTGTAAAAGGGTTCCGTGAATTGCTTGTTGAAAACAGAATGAACAGATCTCTGGTCTATAAGAAAACGTGTTTTAAATAAGCATCGCAGGGATTCTGATTCAGGAGGTCCACATTTAGAGCAATGTGACTGGTAACATAATTTAGGGGTGCAGAACCATTTTTAAGGAAAAAATAAAGTTTACCAAGGACTTTGTAAGTATATGTGTATATATATACGGTGTGTATGTGTGTGTGTATATATAGTTTTTAGAGATGTGTTATTTTCCCCACACAACTCCAAAAGCCAGTGTTCTGAATTTATATTCTCAGAGGACTTCATGGCAGTAAGCTCAATGTTTGACCTTCTTAATTTCCATCTCTGCTGTACCTTTCACTTGTATTCCTTTTTTTTCTTTTTGTCAGAGAGAGATGACTCGGGTTCTAGAAAGATCCATTTGCTTAAAGAACAAGACACTTTCTTCTAGCATTCTGAATTGTTTCTTTCATTTTGGGGCAGAAGCAAGGGTATCAAGTGACATTTTTACCTTCTGCTGAAAGGGCACATTTTTGGAAGTGGGTGGGTAGAAGATCCAAAGCATGCCCCAGGGCTCTAACTTGAAAGATTTTCTCCTTGTCCTCCTGCAATTCTGATGAGAGTGTCTGTGTCCCCTTAGTCAAGCACTCCAGAAATCCTAGAACTGAAGTTGGATGGCTGTCATATAAAGAGAAATGAAATCTCTTAAACCCTTCCATGCCTTTTGCTAACAACTCTTTTTGAAAAGGAGAAAAGGAATAAATTCTTCAAGTAAGTGAAATGTGTATGAAGCATGCTTGCTTCACTCTCTCCCTCAGAGGTCTAACCTACCCTGTTGACTTCAGTCGACCCACACGGGAGCCCAGCCTGTGGCTCTAGCCCTGGCTTCTGGCCTTCAGCCCCACACTTCTCTCTGACTACAGGCCGTTTCCACTGGCCTGGCCTTAGCTGGCAACTTCACCACAATAAAACAGTCTTAATGCCCCCTGCACTCCACTCACCCCATCTTCTCTACTCCTGTTACTCATTCTCAACTCCCAGGCTGGGAAATATGAAGTCATATTTCATTCCTCATTCTTCCGTAATGGTACAGATGGTCACTCACAAAGTTATATTTTCCTCCGTAACACCTTTTATATATTTGTCTTTTTTCCTGTTGCACATCCTGACTCTAGCACTTGATATCTCACATCTGCAATATTACAAGATACTCTTGGACCCTTAATGTAAATGTTGGCATGTTAATAATTAGTCTGACACAGAAGCACAGACCCACATATGACAGATGGAAAGAGAACTGGATACTATATAGCTCTTGGGAAAAGAATCTCTCTTGAGATTTTGATAGGTTCAAAAAAATCCTAGATTTCCAGTTCTTCATGTATGACTCACTTATTCACTATCTATAACAGTAAGTATATCCACATTTTGCAGGATATATTTACAACCTCTGCTAAAGGTTGTTTAGCTGTCAGAAGCCTTCAGTGACCAAGTCTTATAATATAGATCATGTGAATATATATATATATACACACACACATTCAGAATACATATATGAGGGAAATCCCAAATAGAAAGATACAAAATATTCTCCCTCTCTCTCTGTCTCTTTGTTTCTGTCTCTCTCTGTCACATACATAGGAAATCAAAATGTTAACAATTTTGGCAATTGTCCTTTACTGCAGGCAGTTTTTGCACTTATACATGTATTATTTTGAAAGACCAAAAGCTTTCAAATATATCTAAAATGTAAGAGGGGTTGTAATGAGGCATGTGAATGCCCACCTGCTGTCACAAGGAGCGCACTTCCTTTATGCAGCGGAGCAGAGGCCTCATCTGGCCTAGTTCATTGTGACCTTCATTTCTCCTGCCTGAGCTGTTGGGGACAGAGAACTAACTGACCCTTGGATTTGACAGGAGGAGGTTTTTGGTGACTTTGAAAGAGCTGTTTCAACACAGTAGCAGGGAAAGTTCTGACTTCCAAGTGGGTATATGTACACACATACTTACAGACTGTAGGAAATACTTACTGTTTTATGGTGCTTTGCTTATTCTACTTTACAGATGTTGCTTTTTGTTTGTTTGTTTTTTCAAATTGAAGGCAAGACCTTCCACCAGCAAAAAGATCATGGTTCACTTCATCAAGATACTTTCTTGTGGTGGTCTAGAACTAAACCCACGATATCTCCAAGTTATGCTTGTCTAATCTTCTAGAGGGATGAGTCCTTTTAAAATCTTGAGGATGTGGAACATCTTTTTGTTTTTCTGGATATAAAAATCATATAATGTGGCCATTATAAGGCCACACCTGAGGGTGAGGTGGGTAGGGTAAAATGGCTTTATTCTGGGTTTCAGAATGCACTGTAATTTTTCCTCTGGGAAAGGCACATTATAACTTCCTTTGCTGTAGCTATTGATTTTTTTTGTCACTGATGAAGGTGATACGACTTATCACCTGGAAGCAGGCCCATGGAGTTGTTTCTGCACAACAGGACAGGGCTTTTGAAGCATGCCTTGTACTCCTCACATGGTGCCTCTTGTGACCAGGGGACCCATTTTCAAGACAGCCAGCCAGGCACAGGGCATATTTGTGGTGTTGAGAACATAGGATTTCAATTCAGACAGATATGGATCTGATACGTGCTGCCTTAGTAAATGCTTAATCTCTGGAACCTCAGTTTTCTCATTTGTACATGAAGGTAATGATGCCTACCTCACTGATTTGTTGGTAGAACACTCCCTATGGATTGGAACTTTTCTCAACTTGCCCTTGGTGTCAGATTCCTCACCGCGGCCTCCTTGACAGCACTAGTCCAACTGATCAGCCATCCATAATGCCACAGGCAGCTCCTATTCTGAGGCATTTTTGTCATGGTGTTATATTTATTCAGCAGCTTTCCTGTAACTTAAGGGGAAACAGACTTTTTCTCTGCCATGTAAAAATCACTTACTGGACCATTGTTTTCTCACTTTGATGCAGAAGCAGAAGTTGACCATATGGCATGGTGTCAACTATGCAAATAGGCCCCTGATAAGCCAACGTGACACATTGGGTTGAACAGAAACACCCACAGAGGGCCTGGACAAGATGCCATCAGGAATCAGTAAGAAGCATTTTTTCTAATTCTAATTTTGGCTTTCTCCTCCATCTCAGAGATAAAGATAAAGCACCTCATTAGACAGGGGGGTAAAAAATAAAGTGTATTAAAGATATCCCAGCTTTCCATCTGCACGTGGGTGACAGAGTCCCAGAATTAGCGGTTTTCATTCATTACAGCGAAAACAGAGACCCAAAGAAAACAGTGCAACAAAAATTATGCAGATAAAACCAGCAGGTGGCGCTGCCGCTCCATGTGTCTCTTCTGGAGTCCGTAACTACTGGTAGAGAAGAAAGTGTTTTAATGATGCCCCTGAAAGGGTCTGCTAAAAGGAGTAGACCCTTATTGTGTCAGTCAGAAGTAAGCTCCTTTCGAAGGGGCTTAGCTCATTTGACCTTGGAAACTGAAGGCTTCGCTTCACCAAAAAGAACGGAAATCGGAGGGAGATTTGCAAAGAGCAGAGCTTTCAATTCCCCCATAGAGAAATAAGGTTAGTGGACTGGAGACAGCAAGCAAAAAACAGCACAACTGAAGATATTAGCCTTGGGGAGCCTTGAGGTTAATGTGGATGATAAGAGCCACAAAACCCTACTACATGCTAATTTGGTTTGTTAACTGATTACATCCTTGAGAGAATATCTTTTTTCCTCTGGACTGGATGAAGAATTCCCTTGAGCAACAGCAGTTTTTGTATCAGGAGATTAAGTAGCATAGAAAATTACAGCTCTGCATTTGTGCTGTTTGAGTTAAGGTGGTGTCAGCATTCCTATTTTAAGCCATTATTTTCAAGGGTGTGAGTTTGACTGCAAATACAGATTCAGCCTGGATATCACCTCAATGTAGGACATGTGTGGCAAGGGTAGGCTCATATAGAGTACCTAAATCGCTGCAGGGGAGGTGGGTATTTGGAGCTGACTCACTCTTAAACAGAAAGCACAATAGAAGTAGAATAAAAATCTACTGAAGAAATATGTAATGAGTCAGAAAAAATGTTGCAAGATTAGTAGTGCAAAGACTTAGTGCTCATGCATGACAACAGAACTGACAAAACACACCTTATTAGCTTTTAATGATTGCTTGGACCAGTGGTCCGTGAACTGAGATAGATAGAGCTCCATAAGACTATAATGGCCCTGAAGAGTGTCTAGGCAATAAACATGCATTTAAAATATTGGTTAGCACCCAGCCATGAACATTCATTACTCTGGAAGGCCAGCTGGCTGGGTTATGTTCTAACATAGCCAAAATGTCTGAAGATTTTATGTATATATATATATGTGTGTGTATTTATATGTGTGTGTATATATAAAATATATATAATCTCATATTCTTTATGTGTGCTCATGGCAATCATAATAGAGGGAAGGTAATAAACACTCAGAGAGGTTTATTACTCCTACAATGACTCTTCCAATGATCCCTTTATAATAGGATTTATCATTCCCATTTTAGGGGTGAGAAAACTGAGGATTCATGAGTTGAAACAATTTTCCTTGGGTGTTAGTTGGTGAGTGCCTGAAATTTAAATATAGGATTTGGTCTGAGCCCATAATCTTTCCACCATAATACCTTATCTGTGCTTTAGAAGATATTTTATTACCTTTCAATTTCTACCTGGTTTGACATGACTGATTAATCTCAGTTTCCTCACCTATAGAATAAGGACAATATTACCAACCTCTGGGGGTTGTTGTGAAAAATGACTTAGCACAGTGCCTGCCATGCAGAAAGCACTCCATATTGTCCCCACCATCACAGCTGTCACATTTGAGATGGAATGGAAAAGCCATGGTAAACAATGTGCTTTGGTTGCAGCCGGACCTCTCAGCCCTTGTGGGAATTGTGCCACAGAAGTCTTAGTTTCCTCAATTTTCTCAGATTCATGAGGTGTAAGAGTAGGGTGCATACATTGATTTTCCAGCCAATAAGTAGACAAAGACCAAGAAAGGAAAGCAGGCATGGAAAATTGCATGTCGATACTCAGAGAAACAAGGTGATTGCAGTAATTGAGTAGAACAAGAAGAAGTCACAAGTGTGATTATCTGCCAGTCTCAGGGTGTCAGTACTGCTCTTGTCTTCATGGTCTTTGAATGGATGAGGAGGGATCATGTAGACATGAAACCTTCATTTCAGTAGGGTCTGTTTTGTAAAGGGCCTGTTATACACACACAGTGAAGTGGTTTCAGAGAAATAAAAGCTACCCAGGGTTTTGACAATAAGTCCAACTGTAACAGGGTACAGCCAAGATGGGGGCCCCAAAATAGGGATTTGTAGTGGGGTCCAGAACTCAAGGTGTCCAGGAAATATTAGAAATATATACATAGGGTTTCCTCACCCCCACAAGTCTGAGCTGGAACATGGAACACAAGGAGCAGGCCCACTGAGAGTTGTTTTGCATATCAAAAGCTTTGCAGATAACCTATGGGATGGTCATTTAACATATCTATAACCTTTGACTCATGTCATAGATATGTTAAATAGCTGTGGCCATGCTTTGAGCCAGGGGAATGGGAGTGACTTCCACCCAAGATGTAACTGGGAGGCAACTCCTCCTGGTTACAGCGTTAACATGAGAGCTTGAAGATGATTGGCTCCATGCCATGGGGCCATGCCTGCCTGGACTTACTATGGCACCCAGTAAAGCTGGAGGAATATGGGAATGCTGGCAGGTGTGACTGACTGTAGGAGGGGTCGGAAATGGGGCTGCAGAGGAAGACTGGCACTGGAATTTAAACCTAGGTATGGCAGCCATGCAAGGGGGAGAACCACGTGGCTTTGGGGTGCTCCCTTTTGCCACATGGCTTAGGAAGCAGGAGAGACTTTGCCTGGAAGAAAAGGGGTGAAAGGACTCTTGCTGGTGGGCCATGAGAAGGTGCCACATGGTTTTGGATTAACTGGAGATCGTGGCGGCAACACAGCTGATGGTGCCGGGAGCCAGAATCATGGACTTCTACTTCCTTTCCTGAGATATGGTACCCTGGACTGGGAAGAGGGAGAAGGAAGGACTGTGTACATCTGTGGGTATTCTAAAGGACTTTAGCATTTTAATGAAGACATTAAGTCATTACTCTAAGTCTGTATAGCTTTTAAATAAATAATTCCCTTCCTTTTCACCATTCTCTGGCATTGAGAGATGTCTTTTCCCTGGCAGTGGGCAAAGTGAACCTAGTATGGTGGGGGGAACCCCGGAGAAAAAAGGGGGGATCCTTTTGGTAATAGTATGTCATTCACCATGCCCCTGGGTCTGTTCTGTAACACAACTATGTAACTGGGGCTCAGCCTTTCACAAATGCCTCTCGTGAGTTCATGATGCCCATGGAGGAGGTCCTTCAGGCTCTATACTGTGGAGGTCACTGAGATGCTTTGGGGACAAAGAATCCCCAACTGGGGGCATTAGGTCGACAATCTGGAAGGAGGATGCTTTTGTTAGGGAAAAGTGTCAAGTAGAACAGAGAAGCGGGTGAAGGGCAGGGTAAGAAGATAGAAGAAGAGCAAGGAGAGGCACACGAGCCCAAAATTGGAGGTAGAGAATGAAAAATGGCTCAGAGAAGAACCTCCCCATGTCTTACGTTTTCAGCCAGTCATGCACAAGAATTTCGGGCACAATGGTTTCAAACCCACATGCATTACGCATACACACAGCCCATGAGCCTTAGAAATAAATCTCTGAGAAAGGATCCACCTTTATGTGCCTGACAGTGCACTCCTGCATTCATTAGCTATGCTAATCCTACTCCCAAGCTTATCCCATTTTCCCACGTTAGGCCTGAGGAAACCAAACGCCAGCTTCAGGTCACATAGCAAAGGTTTAAGCCTACCCCTCAAGTCATGCTCTCTCTAACGAGCTCAAGGACAGGTGACCTCTCTGAGTTTTCACCATGCCACAGGATGTTGACAGCATCCATCTGCACTGAGGTTGGTTATGAGAATAAAAATGCACAAGATCACATTTATAGCAATATAAAGCCCTCAAACAAAGAGTTGCACATAAGTATTGAAGAAATGTTGGTTTATCTTCACTTCCTCATTAAGCAGTCAGAATGCATGTAGACAAATGCCTCCTAGTCAGCTACCAACCTGGGCTTGTACTGGTTCAAACCCTTGTACTTTGGGAGGAAAAAATTTTTGTAGGAGAAGAACTTTAATTTTTTGAAATAGCCTTTAAGAGACCTGGGGAAGTTGCTGAGAATCGAGCTCTGTTTCATGGCAAATAAAAACAATGGAAGCTGCTGGACATTTACAGGTGTCTTTCAGGAGCTGTATTTGCTGGGACACCACACAGAAACACAGCAATACTGAAACACAGTATGAACTGCCTGTTCCTTAATGGTGCTGGCCTGCTGCATGCAGGAACCTGTGTGGGAGGCCTGCTTCTTCAAGCTACATTATTCCACCTCCTGCGGGATTTCAATTCATCTCCACCAATTCATCTACATACCACGCAGGTTGGTAAAGAGTGTGTCATTGGAGGGGACGGTTTTGGAATAAGGAATCAACTCCTGTTTATTGCAGAGGAAAACACCAAAGCTAAATAGAGAACTGTGCAGATGAACGCCATCTGGGTTAATAAGGCCAATGTTGGAAGAGTTTCAAATTGCTTCCGCAATTAAAGAGCCTAAGAAATCTATATGTTTGGATCTCAGTGAGGACACCCCAAATAGTGAAGAACATTCCATGTCTTTCTAAAAATACGAAAAGCAGGGCTTTCCTTCCCACAGTTTAAATGAAGGGAAGAGAGCGGTGGGGGCTAACTCGAGCCAGGCGGACGCCAGTCTCACCACAGCAGCGGTCTGCGAAGTGACTCGGGCCCACCACGGTGGTCACCGCATGCCCGTTAAGCCTGGGCAAATTCCTTGGCACGGAGGGAGGACAACCCTACTTTTTCCGGTGCTCTATTTCTTGCAATTAATAAATTGTTTGATGGTTACTGTAGCTGTGTCTCACGGAGTAGAGAATCAAGCACAGAAAAATCCAGTCACGGCCAGTGAACGGCAGTGTCTGTATGTGGCTCCTCCGCTCCGCCTCCATGGAGAGGGTGCACAGGCGCAAGGTGCTGCAACGGAGCTCAGCAGCAGCCTTTGCTCTGCACTTTCAGGGTGTGGCATCGCAGGCATGGCTGGGGTGGGCCTGGACTCCTTTCTCTTCACCCCTAACAGTATCTCCTAATACAGAGTTTATTTGTATTGACTTATTTAGCTTCTGGGAATAGAATAAACATCAAATCAGCAGCTTCATAAGGAAGTAGAACGTCCCCCCACCCCCACCACCACCAGCACCACCAGGCTACTAACTTGCCTGTCTACGGTATCTTCTCCTCAATCGTGCATTGGTAGGCGGCCTTTGGAGCCATCCTCCCATCTTCCCATCCTCCCTGAGCTCACCTGGGTGCTGGGTCCCTAGAACTTTAACATCCTCATTCCTCCTCACCTTCCCCATTTGTGGCATCCTCAGTGGGGGCTTCCATTCCTGGAGGCTTTTGTTTTTAAATTTAGTGTTTATTGTGTTTTTTTTTTTCCACTACCATTTAGTCCCCTTAAACTTCCTGCCCCCAGCAATCACCACACTGTTATCCATGTTTATGAGACCTTTTTCTTTTCTGCCCAATCCCTCCACTCCCTACCCTCCTCCCCCCACTAGCTGTCAGCCTGCTCTCCATCTGTGAGTCTGTCTGTTTCCCATATTAGTTTATTTTGTTCATTAGATTCCACATATGAGTGAAATCATATGGTATTTATCTTTTTCTGACTGGCTTATTTCACTTAGTGTAACATTCTCCAGGTCCATCCATACTGACACGAAGAGTAACATTTTCTTCTTTTTTACTGCCAAGTAGTATTCCATTGTGTAAATGTTCCATAGACTTTTTACCCACTCATCCATTGATGGACACTTGGGCTGCTTCCGTATCTTGGTGATTGTAAACAACAGTGCAATGAACATAGGGGTGCTTATGTTCTTTCGAATTGGTGTTTTTGGTTTCTTTAGATATATTCCCAGAAATGGGATAGTTAGGTCAAAAGGCAAATTCATTTTTAATTTTTTGATGTATCCTGGAAACTTCCTGAAGCTAGCTGTTCATACCTTTCTTGGTGAGACAAAGAGGAAGAAACTGCAGTTCCTCTCTCTGGGTGATGCATCCTGACCTTTGTCTTTTTTGTATTCTTCCTCTGGGCTTCATGTCAGGAGCTCTTAACTGGGGTCTACCCATGCACTTCTGAGGGTCCCCAAGCCCTCAGGAATTGCCTGTAAATTGCACATGTTCCCCCCAAAAGAAGGTCAATGGCTTTAATCAGATTCTCAAAAAGGTCTCATATCCCACCAAAAGTTTAGGTTGCATGGCTCTAAGAATTTCCCTTGGGTGAGCAGATTGTTTCTGGTTTGCTTTGGGTCTTTTCCTAGTATTTTGTCTCTATTGTGTATTCCATACTATATTAGAGTTTTAGGTCTCTCTTATATAGTGGAGTAAGGATGCCTGTTGTTGTTTACTTAGTAGATTTGGATGAAAAATATGGGAACGATTTTGTAAAGAATTACTATGTTTTTATTATTTTTCTAAAATTGAGATTGCATGTTGATTACCCATGGGCCAACACTGACCAGGGAACCATGTTTTTTTTAAATGACTACTATAATTTTTAAATGGGCCAATAGTCAGAAATTGGGGAGACTCTTACACTAAAATTAAGATGTTGGCTTATCTTAATCATTTGGAATATCTGCTAATGCTGGGTTCATATTCCTGCATGAAAACACGTGCCAGGGTCATCTGAGTTTTATTTTTTATTACATTTGTGGTTTTTTTTCTCAAAGTAGAGAAATATTCTTCTGTACCTACAGCAATCTCATTCATTTGCAGGTATCTTCCTGTATGCATTTAAGTTTAGGACCCTATTCTAAAATGAAATGATCAGAACATGGGAAGGGGGAAAGAGTGAGTCACTATGGTAAAAGCTTTGTATTCAGCCCAGATTGTCCTTTCAAGGCCAGTCTCTACCCCTAGCTGCCCTGAGTGTGGGCTGCTAACCTCCCAGAGATCCCCTTATCACCTCTTCCACCTTGGAGAGATGCTCCTCCCACCAGACACACTGCACAGCCACAGCCTTCAGCTGGTGCCTGATTAATCCAGGACACAAAGGTGAGAGGAACTTGGCTGTGCAGTTTTTGTCCCAGAGTTCCTGTGGAGTGAGCGGAGGCCTGGTCTTCGCTCAACTGCTTTCCTGCCCTACCCTGCTCTCAGCCTGCTCTCTCCTGATGGAAAACCCCCACCATCAATGGCTTGCATGGGAATTCCCCCTTAGCCTCCTTTGGGAAATCCCACCCTATAAGTTGTTGTCTGTGACTGTGAAGAGGAGCCCTTAAGAAGAGCTGTGGTCCTGTCCTCAACCAGCACAGGTTTCGTGAAGGGACAAAGGGGAACTAGAATTGAGATGGAATATTCTAAATTCCTGAATCCCTTCTTCATCAGAATTATTCCCATTCTAGGGATGGCAAATCAGTTTTACCCCTCACCCCAATACTATCGAATTAGCATCCCGTACTTGAAGTGTTATGTTGAAAATGACTGAGGTGGGGACTTCCAGGCAAGATGGACATGTAGGTAGATACACTTTGCCCCCCAAAAGAAGGACAACAATAAATTTAAAAACAAAAAATAACCATAAAAGAAAATCAAACTGTATGGAATTCTGACAACCAACGAGTTAAAGAAGACACATTCCTTTAGACTGGTAGGAGGGTGCATGGCAAAGTGGCTGCTGCTGGACCTGGTTGGTCCATGTTTGTGTGCAAGACAGACTGAACAACTGAGGGTTCCATCTGGGAGAAAGAAAGCATCAAAACCTCTGGCTGTAAAAATCTATGAGGGTTGTGGTGGCAGGAGAAACTCTGAGTCTCAAAGGAGAGTTCATTGGAGAGACCCACAATGTCTAAGAATGCACACAATGCACCCACCCAGTAATCAGCACGGGAAAGGCCCAATTTGCTTGCAGGTGGTGGGGAAAATGACTGAAAGCTGGCTGAGAGCTAAGCAAGCAGCATTGTTCTCTCTCAGACTCCTACCCCACATATGGGGCAACAATGTAGCAAAGTGGGTTGCCCCACCCTGGTGAATACCTAAGGCTCCTTACTATGTAACAGGTATGCTGAGACAAAGAAATATGACCCAAATGAAAGAACAGATCAAAACTCCAAAAATAGAACTAAGTGATGGAGAGGTAGCGAAGCTATCAGATTCAGAGTTGAAAACACTGGTAACCAGGATGTTCACAGAAATGGTTGAGTATGGTTGCAAAATAGAGGAAGGAGTGAAGGCTATGCAAAGTGAAACAAAGAAAAATATACAGGGAAACAACAGTAAGGGAAGGAAACCAGGACTCAAATCAATGATCTGGACCAGAAGGAAGAAATAAACATTTAATAAGAACAGAATGAAAAAACAAGGATTCAAAAAAAGGCTTAGGAATCTCTGGGACAACTTTAAATGTTCCAATAGCTGAATCATAGGGGTGCTAGAAGGAGAAGAAGAGCAAGAAATTGAAAACTTATTTGAAAACATAATGAAGGAGAACTTTCCCAATTTGGCAAAGGAAATAGACTTCCAGGAAGTTCAGGGACCTCAGAGAGTCCCAAAGAAATTGGATGCAAGGAAGCACACACCAAGGCACATTGTAATTACATTACCCAAGATGAAAGATAAGGAGAGGATCTTAAAAGCAGCAAGAGAAAAGGAGACAGTTACCTACAAAGGAGTTCCCATAAAACTATCCTCTGATTTCTCAAAAGAAACCTTGCAGGCAAGAAGGGACTGGCAGGAAGTATTCCAAGTCATGAAAGGCAAGCACCTATATCCAAGATTACTCTGTCCAGCAAAGTTGTCATTTAGAATGAAGGGCAGATAAAATGCTTCCCAGATAAGGTCAAGTTAAAGGAGTTCATCATTACCAAGGCCTTATTATGGGAAATGTTAAAGGGACTTATCTAAGAAAAAGAAGATCAAAACTATGAACAGTATAATGACAACAAACTCACAATTATAAACAAATGAACCTAAAAAACAAAAAGGAAAACAAACTAAGCAAGCAACTGGAACAGGAACAGAATCACAGATATGGAGATCACATGGAGGGTTATCGGTGGGGAGGGGGAGAGAGTAGAGTGGGAGAAAATGTACAGGGATTAAGAAGCATAAATAGTAGATACAAAATAGACATGGGGGGAGGCTAAGAATGGTATAAGAAATGGAGAAGCCAAAGAAATTATGTCTATGACCCATGGACATGAACTAAGGGACGTGGGGATGCCAGTGGGAGGTCAGGTACAGGGTGGAGGGGAATAATGGAGAAAAAAAAAGGACAATTGTAATAGCATAATCAATAAAATATACTTAAAAAAGAAAATGACTGAGGCAAAATGTAGACAGGCTCAAGGGGAGAGATACTATGATGATGACAAAGTCTGTTGATACTCAAGATGCAAATGAGGTGGCATGTGGCCCTTCCTACCCTGTGCCTTCCTTCAGGGCTTAGCTTGTGCCACTCATGAATCAAGACTAGAAGGCCTTTCTTAGAGCTTCTATAACAACTGTAATTATTTATATTGCCATTTTCCTCAAATTGCATTTTTACTAGTTATTGAGCTGTAACTGACCTAATTGTATATTTAAATTGTACAGTCTGATAAATTTTGACAAATGAAATAAGCTATAAAACCATCACCACAGTCATGATAATGAACATACATGTCTACTGCAAAAGATTCCTTATGTCCTTTTGCAATTCTTCCTGCCAATTCCTCCCTGCTCCTTACCTGCCGTTGGCTTTCCCAAGCAACCATGGGTATGCTTTCTGTCACTATAGGTTATTTTGAATTATTAAAAGTTTTATCTAAATAGAGTTATTCACTATGTATTATTTATGTATAGAATGATTCATGATGTATTTTTTTAATTTGGCTCCTTACACTTTGCATAATTATCTTGAGATTCATGAATGTTATGTATACCAATAGTTTATTTATTTTTATTTCTGAGTAGTATTATATTGTATGGTTATATCTTAATTTGTGTATCCATTCTCTATTAATAGAAACAAACTTATATTGTTTCAAGTCTTTGGCTAGTACAAATCAAACTGCTGTGAATATTCATATACAGTTTAGGTGGATGAAAAGATAAGCCATAGATAAGGAGAATATAATTGCAATGCATACATCTGTAAAGGGACTTTTATCTAAGATATACAGGGTCTAGCACAAATAATGCCCCCTTTTTATGACAAAATCTTCTATTACAAAATCATAAAGCACGTAATTCTGTAACATAATAATATCATACTTATTATGTCACCATATGCCATTTTAGATGAAATGTTCAAATTAAAACTATAAATTATTACACTCATATTAGTAGCCTATGAACCACACTGAAGCAGGTGTTACTTCCGCCAGACCCTGTTGAAAGAACCTTTAAAACATGGTAATAGGAAAACAAACACCACAATAAACAAATGGAAAGGTTTGAAGAGGCGCTTTATAAAATAAAATATAGGGATGACACATGGAAATGTGCGGAACACCATTGATTATGAGGGGATACTAAAATCAAAGGGAGGAAGTGTTTATATGGCTATTAGAAAACAAAATGGTAGTTTCTTAAAAAGTTAAACATACAGCTAACATTTGATTCAGCTGTTCCGCTCCTGCGTGTCTACTCAAACTGCATTCTGATTTATGATTATTTGAATGTTTCTTTCATTAGAGTGAAAGTATAAGTCCTGTAAGGATAGGAATACTGCTTTTTAAATCTTATTTTATCTTTTTTATCTAATACATATATTTCTAGAATCAAGTGTCATGTCTGGATCCTGATAGTTGTTCAGTAATTTTAATCCTAAAGTTGAAAGATGGGCAATACAAATTACTCCTGAATTTTA